>WNWK01018044.1:0-40966 GCA_009830355.1 Cherax destructor
ATACACCTGTCGCCCGAAAGATACCTCAAGCCACCCCGGGTGACCGGAGGGATCGGGACATCCCAGGCGATCCAGATTCCACGGCAAACTACACCACCGCCAAGGACCTCAACGGAATGGGATGGACTACGATACCCTTCCCCTACCTAGGAACTAGAATGCCTGAGGAGAGAAGCTCCCAGGGTAAAACTGGGAAGGAAATAAGGGAGGGATGAGGAGGAGGAGGAGGAAAGGGAAAGGGAGGATGGGGAGATGGGAAAAGGGAGGGGGATTGGGGGTATAGGTTCGGTCTGAGGAAGAAGACCAAAAGGTCCAATTCCTCAGACCGATAGCCCTCTTTACCACGTCAAGGAGCCCCCTTAAAGAGGTCTATAAAGTATAGACATCTCCAGAGAATACTAGGTCAACTTATTGACTCCCTCTAGCATCTAGCCTGTTCTGGTTTTGTAACAGTTTGTCAGAAAGTATTCTAGTCCAGTTATCCTTTAAAATTATAATAAATTTTAATAGTGCTTTAGGATTGCAACTGATAGGATACTAACGAAATACAAATTGAGATGTTTATTAACAAAGTTGTCTAGGTGGACAAAATCAAAGTAAATGAATTTGATATAATTTAGGATATATGCTCCTACACTTCTCTCGTAATGCAAAGTTAAATTGTACATATAGTAGTATAGTGCTGAAGGCACATTTCACTTTCATATCGGTATGACTTATGTTCCGTCTGATACATTATCATCAAGTACAGTGACTGACAAGCACCATAAAGCCTGGCCCATGGCCGGGCTCAGAGAGTTGAGAAACTCTCGAAACTCTTCACAGGACTATGAGTCTTCAAATAATCTATCTTTTGACAACAAGGCAACCAAAACAGCTTGCTTGAATATGACGAACGATTCGCCGAGCAATAATAATATACCAAGCAGCAGCACTGAGAAATTTTCTAAATTCTCTGGAAATTTTCTAAATTCTCTGGAAATTTTCTAAATTCTCTGGATATTTTCTAAATTCTCTGGAAATTTTGTAAATTCTCTGGAAATTTTGTAAATTCTCTGGAAATTTTGTAAATTCTCTAGAATTTTTGTAAATTCTCTGGAAATTTTGTAAATTCTCTGGAAATTTTCAAAATTCTCAGGGTCTAAAGCCAGCAACAAACAAGATACCTTACATTTGTGGACTGCTTACAGAGTCAAATGCTATGTTTGCAGCTTTCACAGAGACTCAGGAACAAGGAGACAAAATAACAACCCTAACTGGGGACCATCAGCAGATCCTCCATGAAAGTCATAAAACTCCCTTAATACTGAATCTAAGTTCAGCATAACCAAATCCCTGACTACAACGGTGCGTAGATGCCACACAAAAGAGGTCAAAAGGTTTAGCTTGGGACCTGGGTTGACTTTAGTGCCATACAAAACACAACCTCAGCAAAATGTCAAAAATCACTTAGTCTGAACAATGCTCTGTGAACAGAGTTACATCTGTTATATCTGGTCACCATAATCGAGTTTTCATAAAATTAGGGCTGAATATAGTCGAAGGAGAGTTCTACGATCAGCCCCCCATGAAAGATGAGCGAGGGGTTTAAGGAGGCTCAGCCAGCTATGACAAGTTGCCTTCAGAGAGGTAAGGTGAGATTTCCAGGATAACCAACGGTCAAATAGAAGGCCGAGAAACCTGACCATATCATGTTCTGGGATACACTAGCTGTATAGGTACAATGGATGATCAGAGACCACAGAATGTCTAGTGAAAGTAATTTGGTGAGTTTTAGTACTAGAAAATTTAAACCCGTGAGTGGTGGCCCACTTGGAAACATGGTTGACCGCATGCTGGAAAGAAACTGCAAAGAGGTGACAGTCAGCGCCTGCACAAGCTATAGCAAAGTCATCAACATAAGAGTGATGACCAAATATTTGATGGAAGAAAAGATGCTAGATCATTTATAGCAAGGAGAAAAAGTGTTGTGTTCAGAACACATCCCTGGGGGACACCTGATTCAGCTTGGACAAAGTCTGGGGAAAGCATACAGTGGACCCCCGAGTTTCGTGAGCTTACGCTTCGTGAAATTTGACTTTCTGGAACTTTTTTCATGAAAATATATCTAAGATTAAAGAGTCGCAAGAGGACAACAAGGGTTGACTGATGTAAATGCTGTAGCATATGAATATTAATGCCGTCAGGCCCAGCTGCCGATGATTGTCAAGCGGAGAGTTTTGCCTCCAGTTCCAGAAATGTAAAAAGCACGTTATAAGATTCTTCTCTTATAGAAGAAAAGTTTAAGGGCTCTAAGAAGTGTAAAAGCTCATTCATCAATGGAGGACAAAGAAGCATCCTCACTAAAAGCAGTTTGACACGAGTAAAGGTCCCAATTTGCTCAGTCAAATTCCCAGCATGGACTACGAGGAGGTGGTGAATACAAAGGAGAAGTAAGGATGATTGAAAAATTATCGCTGTCATGCAAGTCCGGGAGGACAGACCAGGTAAAGTCTAGTACTGTTGAGGAAGAGCAAACTGAGAGATCAATGCAAGAGAGAGAATGAGTACGAGGATCAAAATGGATGAGAGTACCCGTATTTAAAACATGGAGGGGAGAGAATCGAGAAAAGCCTCCAACTGAATGGTGCAGGAGCCACAGTGAGACCTCCCCCAGAGGAAATGGTGAGCATTAAAATTGCTAAGTAAAAGAAGTGGTGGCGGCAAGGAAGAAACCAGAAATGCAACATCTGGGATAGATAATGCCCGAGAAGGAGAGATACACAAAGAACAGATTATATACCACTTATTCAAATGGATGGAGGCTGCAGTGTAATGCAGCAAAGTATGAACAAAGAACAGATGGTATGGAATACCAGCTTTTTCCTTCCTGGTGCTAAAAAACCTCAACCTCTGGAGTGGCTTTGGCTACCCAGGTTTTCCCATGGTCTGTATGTTCTGTGTCGTCTTGTACCCTAGGGAAAAGGATCCCATGAATATAATAAAACATAGCCCGAGATGGGATGGATAGCAGCGGAGCATAATTTGGGTTCTTGTAAACAAACACAAACAGGGGAAAACTGGGAGAGCAACATCTGAACCTCACCCCTGTTACCTCTGAGGCCATGGATACTCCACTGTAAATAAGCCATGATTTGCAAAGAGAAAGATACAAGAAATCTGAAGATAGAGGTATCTACGGACTAGAAGGGTTAGGAAAGTCCACATGTGGAGGCAGCGGAAAATGCACAAGCAGCGAAGGATTGGGACGATGCGAAGAAAGGAGTTGTGCAGACAGAGAAGAGTGAAGAGGAGGAACAGGAGGTGGATTGGTGTCCATCAATGGTCAGGTCTCCTCAATATAATCAGAGATAGCGTCAAAAGTGTTTCAAAGGACTAATACGTGGGACGATACTGGAGATGGAAGGAGGGTGAGTAAAGATCAGGGCAACGATGGAATGTACCGAAGTAGGGGGGTGGAACGAAAGGGTACAGGGAACACGAGAGGAAGTGACCTGGGAGGGGACAGGAGAGGAAGCAACCTGGGAGGGGGCAGAAGAGGAAGAAACTTGGGAGGTTCGTCCTCCTCCTCTGAATGAGGAGGAGGATGAACCTCCACACTTGTAACAGAGTCAGTTAGAGGTGAAGAACGAGGTACAAAGACTGGAAAGGAAAAATGTCCAGGTAGAAGGGAAGGAGGGGTTAAAAAAGATTTAAACAATGGGGATTTTTTGGACTTTGGAGAAGCAGAGGGGCGATGGGGAGGTGTTGTACGAGGTCTTGTAGACAGAAACTTGTGAGTGAGAAGAGGAAGAGGTAAGAACAGAATGAGGTTTCGAGGTAGGGACCTCTGAGTCCAGGACAGCAAAAGAATTAGACAGGGTGACTGTGGAAGAGGCAACCACAGAGGATTCTGTGGAAGTTGGGACCTCAGAGGTGGGGGGTCGTTTAGTAACTCGAGAATAAGAAATACGGGGAAATCTTCCCTGGAGGCGTAGATGAGAGACTGCCATAGCATAAGGAAAGCCTTCTGCCTCTTTGACACAACAGATTTCTCGCTCATTTAAGTAAACTTCGCAATAGCGAGAGTAAGATGGGTGAGCCTCATGACAATTAAGGCAAGAGGGAGGTAGACTACAAGACGTATTGGTATGGTCGTCGGCACCACAGGCTGGGCATTCGGCCATGGACCTACAATATTTTGCTGGATGATCAAAACACCAGCAATTTCTACACTGATGCAGTGTAGGGATCACCTTTCGAACTTGTAAACGGTGTCCTGCAATATAAACCGAGGACAGAAACTCACGGCAGTCAAAAGTTAAGTGAGCTACATTGCAAGGGTATCATCTCCACCTGCAGGCAGGAGGACATAAGTGTCTACTTTGAGGATTGGGAGGTCTTGGAGCTCAAGCTGTTCCAGAATGTCATCACCACATATCTGGAAATTCTGTTGGACAATGGTATGAGGTAGAATTGAGAGAATGATATTTTTCAATAGTTACAGGAATAGCATCAATGGTTGTAAGGAGAAAGATTGCGAGCTTGGCTAGGATTCTGTACAATGATGCGTGCACCAGATATATCTCAACCAACATGGCGTATGCGCGCCTTACCAATACTATGATCGGAAAGATAGTCAGAAGTTGGTCGCAGAGTAAAAAAAACTTGGTTCATTGTGTATTTTGAAACATAGCGTTTAAGGGAAGGGAGTGTCATGGTGGTCTTTTCTGGGCAGAATGAGAAGGAAGCGAAGGAGTATCATCAGGTAATGGTCTTGGGCGTTTAGGTGTGGGACCGGAGTTGGTCGGACATGGGATAGCAGGCGATTCGAAAAGCGCTGCACCTAGAGGGAGAAGCTGGAAGCATGGTCAAAGAAGTGCGGAGATCAGATGTATCAAAGGAGTCAGGTGGAACCCTGGTAGCTGGAGCAGGTGACAAAACGGCACCAGCAGGAGGTAAAGGGGCATGAGAAATGTCCGAAGAATGATCAAATAACAAATAACGAGGTAGGGTCAAATAACAAGGTAGGGTCGGAACAAGGTGCGGTAGCAGAAAAGGGCCCCAGAGGAGCTGTTTCATGGACCTGGGACTCCATGGTTATGTCACATCTTTCTTTTTGTTTTTAGAAAAAAAGGAAACAAGAATAAAAGGGGAAACGAGGAACGTGGAGGGATAGCTCCTAGGAGCAATGAAGGGCCCAGCACTGCAAGAGTGCAAATGCAACATGAAACCTGTGCCATACCCTACTCTTCATACCAGTAAACCAGCAATCTGGGATAGCAACCTCACATCTACCGAGCCACCTCCGTGGACAAAAGAGGGCGGCCAGATACCCGCCACAAAGCATACCTTCTTTAGCCACCACCCCCTGGAATCCAAAAGGCAGCTTGCAGATATACACCCATCACCTGAAAGACACTTCAAGCCACCCCCAGGAGACCGGAGAGGGAGTGGGACATCCCCAGGCGATCCAGATTCCACAGCAAATTACACCACCACCATGGACCTCAACAGAATGGGATTGACCATGATACCCTTCCCCCTACCTAGGAACTAGAGTGCCTGTGGGAAGAATCCCAAAGGCTGAAAACAGGAAGGGGATAGGGGAGGAATGGGGAGAGGAGGAAGAAAGGGAAAAGGGGGGATTGGAAGGATGGGATAGGGAAGGGGATTGGAGGGTAATTAGGTTTGGTTTGAGGAAGGAGACCAAAAGGTCTAATTCCCCAGAAAAAGAGCATCTTCACCCCGCCAAGGAGCCCCCCTTGAAGAGGTCGAGTGAAGAAGCCTACTGCTTAGGCTAAAAGTTTCGGAATGAAGATACCTAACTGCTGCACATGTGTCTTTATTATCATGTCGATATCTGCTGGAAAATAGTTGTATAGTCTTGGACTAAGGGTGTTGATACAGTGTTATCTTATTGCACCCAGGTAACACCTGCTTATCACTGATTTTACAAGTAGATAACTTGTAAAATCAAGAATTTTAGGTAATCTGTCCCTCAGGCTGGATTTTACACTTCATTCCGTATCTTTCACTCCTGAAAGTTTTTGTCATATGGTAGTGTGTAGGCTCGGAACTATGCCCTAAGTATCTTTCATCCATATATTTTTAGATATCTCTTTGCATATCCCAGTAGTTTAAATACTTTACTGCATCTAAATTGGCATTAAACGATTTCTGTATTTCTTCCAGTTTTGATAATTTCTCCTGCCTTCGAAGAAGCCATCAAAAATTAACATTCTAGGAGAGAGAACACAGGTGATCTGAAAACTATTATGTAAGGTAAATAAAAAAAGGGGGGGGGGAGAAGACACGAGCAATTATTGAAACATTTTACTGCTGTTATTTTTCGTTCTCCAGGAATTTTATTAAGCTAATACAAATAATACAAGAACATAAACGATGTATAACAGTAACATGGAGAGATGCAAGTAAATCATAGGCACTGCATTAAGCCTACTGGCACTTGTTTCTGGTGGTGGTAGTAGTAGTAGTAATAATAATAATAGTGGTGGTGGTAGTAGTAGTAGTAGTAATAATAATAGTGGTGGTGGTAGTAGTAGTAATAATAATAGTGGTGGTGGTAATAGTAGTAGTAGTACTAGCAATAGTAGTAGTGGTGGTATAGCAGTAATGGTAGTCGAAATAGTAGGAATAGTGACAGTAATACTAGCAGTAATGGTAGTGATAGCAGCAGCAGTAATAGTAATTGTGGAAAAAGTAACTTCTTGGTATGTGGTCACATTTATCATTTTAAGGAGGATTTGTGGTAATATGTCAGCTGAATTTTCCAGCAGTTATTAGCTGCTTAATGATGCCACAGTTGTATGCAAATACATCAAGTATATGTATGTGCTAATAACAATATCGAACCCGCGATATTTTAACCAGCCTCCCACCTGAGATGCCAGTCAAAATTCCCATTCTTCTCCAGTGTGGAAGCAAAAAGCAAAATTGCAACTAGCCGGGGATCGAACCCAGGGCTTCCCGGGAGGTAGGCTGGTTAAAATAAAGTGGCTTCGATCTCTGGCTAGTATCAGAATTATTTCCTTAAAACCACTTTGTTCTCTGGGTGCATTAATATGTGTACTACTCGTGAGACTGGTATTCCAAACGAGAGAAGAAATTATTATTGTAGCTTCCACGGCCACGAATGTGCTTGTATCAGAAGTGGCAGACCCAATGTACTCTCTGGGTCTGAGATGTCTGAAGCATCAATCCCAGCTGCTGTACCCACTTTCATTTCATCCACTGGATGAAGCACCATCCCCACTCTTACAGTTGGTTCTTAATCCTCCTTGGCCAATGCATGAAATCAGTGTCTCCCTTTCTTCATCGACATTTAACAGCTCCTGGAAATATTCCCTCCATTTACCTCTAACTTCCACTCTCATAATTCCTCTCTTCTGTTTTTAACTGTCACATCCATTTGTTCCCCAGGCTTTCTCAACCTGTAAATCTTACTACAAACCTTTTCCATATCAGAAACTCACCCACTCTCATTTGCTCTCCTTTTACTCTCCATATACTCCTCCCTCCACATATCACTTCCTCTTAATAACAGCCTCTCACATGATAACTTTTTCTCCCTTACCACTCTTTACCTCATCATCCCACTTATCATTTCTCTTCCCTCCCACACCTACCCTCCTATATCCACAAACTTCTACTGAACATTCTAACACTGCATTTTTAAATCTACGCCATACCTCTTCAACTTCATTACCTATACTCTCACTAGCATATCTTTTTTTACCAACAGTTGCTTATCTCCTACCTTAAATACTTCCTCTAGTTTATTAACTTTCACCTCTTTTCTTACTTGCTGATGCCATTCCCCTAGAATCCCATCTACCACTTACTCTCACTGTAACTACAACAAAATAATTGCCTGATATATCTGTTGCCCCTCTATAAACTTACACATACAGAATTCTACCCATTAACCCTATATCATATCTCTTATACTTATTTATCCTCTGTTTCTTAAAATATGTGTCACATATTACCAAACTTCTTTCTATACAAAGTTCAATGAATGCCCCCCTCCCACTATCATTTACCCATGGCAACCCAATCTTACCTACTATACCCTCTACAACAATTTCTCCCACTATCATTCATGTCCCCCACCACAATTACTCTCACTTGGTTCAAAACTCGATAAACAATCGCTTAACATCTAAAATCTCTCTCTCTACATTCCTCTCTTCTCCAGGTGCATAAATGCTTAGTATAACCCCCTTTTTGCATCTGACCCTAATTCTGATCCATACAATCAATGAATTTATACATTTATATTCCCTCTTCTCCTGCCATAACTTATCCTTCAATATTATTGCTACTCCTTGCGCAGCTCTCTCTGATACATACGTACGTACATGTAGGTGTACGTGTATGTGTGTGTGTGTATCATAGCTTTAGTTAATATTAAATAAACTTAAAATTATTTATAAGTATATATTAAAGATAAAATGCATTTTGGTATAGAAAGGATAGGCAAGGTCCTTAAATTAGGTTTGGTGCAAATTTTTTTTACGTCATACGTTATATATACCTTTGATGAGTTTCTTATCTTTCTACACCCGGAACCCGGCCATGGGCCAGGCTCATCTGGTACTACCCTGGTCAATAACGGTTGTCGCTGCTGGTGGCCCGCTGACCCACATATCCAACACAGCCTTGTTGATGTGGCACCTGTTGAAGATACTTGTCCAGTTTCCTCTTGAAGACTTCTACACTTGTTCCAGCAGTGTTTCTAATATATTTTGGTAAGATGTTGAATAACCTGGGGTTGATACAGTGTTCCCTTATTGTGCCCACCGCACCCTTGCTTTTCAATGGGTTTATTTTGCACTTTCTCTCATATCTCACGCTCCAGTATACTGTTATAGCAGTGTGCAGCTTTGGGACCAGGCCCTCGAGTACTTTCCATGTATATATTATCATTTATCTCTCTCTCTCCTCCGCTCCAGTGAGTACATATTTAAGACTTAGATGTTGGTACCACTATATTTTCATACATTCCCTTCTTTGCCTCCATGGATAACGTTTTTTGTCTCCACAGATACCTCAACGCACCACTCACCTTTTTTCCTTCATCAATTCTATGGTTAACCTCATCCTTCATAAACCCATCCGCTGACACGTCAACTCCCAAATATCTGAAAACATTTACTTCTTCCATAATCCCTCTCTCCAATGTGATATCCAATTTTTCTTTATCTAAATCGTTTGATACCCTCATCACCTTACTCTTATCTATATTCACTTTCAACTTTCTACCTTTACACACCCTCCCAAACTCGTCCACTAACCTTTGCAACTTTTCTTTAGAATCTCCCATAAGCACAGTATCATCAGCAAAAAGTAACTGTGTCAACTCCCATTTTGCATTTAATTCTCCATAATTTAATCCCACCCCTCTCCCCAACACCCTAGCATTTACTTCTTTTACAACCCCATCTATAAATATATTAAACAACCATGGTGACATTACACATCCCTGTCTAAGACCTACTTTTACCGGGAAGTAATCTCCCTCTCTCCTACACACCCTAACCTGAGCATCACTATCCTCATAAAAACTCTTTACAGCCTTCAGTAACTTACTACCTATTCCATACACTTGCAACATCTGCCACATTGCTCCCCTATCCACTATCATATGCTTTTTCTAAATACATAAATGCAATGAAAACTTCCATACCTTTATCTAAATACTGTTCACATATATGCTTCAATGTAAACACTTGATCTACACATCCCCTACCCACTCTAAAGCCTCCTTGCTCATCTGCAATCCTACTCTCTGTCTTACCTCTAATTCTTTCAATAATAACCCTACCATACACTTTACCTGGTATACTCAGAAAACTTATTCCCCTATATTTTTTACAATCTCTTTTGTCACCCTTCCCTTTATATAAAGGACCTATACATGCTCTCTGCCAATCCTTAGGTACCTTCCCCTCTTTCATACATTTATTAAACAAAAATACCAACCACTCCAACACAATATCCCCCCTGCTTTTAACATTTGTCATACCCTCAGATCCTGCTGCTTCACCCCTTTCATTCTAAGTAATGCCTCACGCACCTCCCCCCCACTCATATCCTGCTCTTCTTCACTCCTAAAAGATGTTATACCTCCCTGACCAGTGCATGAAATTACCGCCTCCCTTTCTTAGTCGACATTTAAAAGTTCCTCAAAATATTCCCGCCATCTACCCAATACCTCCAGCTCCCCATCTACTAACTCCCCTACTCTGTTTTTAACTGACATATCCATTCCTTCCCTACTTAACTTGTTTAACTTACTTAACTTGTTTATCTCGCTCCAAAACTTTTTATTGTCAGCAAAATTTCTTAACAGTGCCTCTCCCACTCTTTCATCTGCTCTCCTTTTGCACTTTCTTCACATTCCTTTTACTCTCCATATACTCTGCTCTTCTTACAACACTCCTGTTTTGTAAAAACCTCTCATAAGCTACCTTTTTCTCTTTTATCACACCCTTTACTTCTTCATTCCACCAATCACTCCTCTTTCCTCCTGCACCCACCCTCCTATAGCCACAAACTTCTGCCCCACATGCTAATACTGCATTTTTAAAACTATATATGATATGTTATGTCGTAAATTTTTTTTACTCTGGCTAACAAACTCACCAGTTCGGCTTATATGGCACGACAATATATATATATATATAAACAGTGCTTGGAGGTAACACACTGGTATATTCCAGCGACATACTCAGGTATATACAGCGCTTGTAGACCATCACACCGTACACTGACATACCTGAAAACCAAAGAAAAATGGGGGTTAGTGAATGTCCTTGTGATTGCAATTTATTATTATTTTTATGGTAAAGTGCTAAACATGTTGCGGTTATTCTCTTTTTTTCAAAAGTGGGTATAATAGGGCCCAGGCGGCTAGAGACCAATGTGTGGCTTATACCAGTGGTCTCAATGACTGAGTGTAGTGATGTATGATTATGCCAACCTTATAAGTGTGCAGTACATGTAAGACACTAGTGCAAGTGCTTTTTTGAAAATCATATGACATAGGTAAGTGTTCACAGTGTATTGAAACAAGTTGATGAGCAGTTAAGTGTAGTGTAGGTCAGTTTTCAACCCTTCCTATTAATTATGTCCGAGTTTCATATAGGGTTTGCAGCCCATTTCTAAGTTATATTAGGTTACAATAGACGTGCTGTAGCTTCAGACCTCACTAGCGTCAAACCCACCCGGGTGAAGTAAACAGTGGCGAGTTGACACACGTTTCAAGTACCTCCACGCTAAGTCTATTTCTTTTTTTCCGTATTGATAACAGTTTAATCTGCTTGGTATATACACCAAGCTTAAAATATGAGTTTTGGGGAAATAGTGTAGGTGTACAAGTAGCCTGTGGTATAAACACCAGATAGATGAGTGTACCACAGTGCTGCTGTGGTCCCTGGCTCATCGCAGTGCACAGCGCTTCTGTTACGTTTCTACACAGTTCACCGTACGTCTAAATTCCATTAGCCAACCTTTTTTGTAATGGATAAATTGTTTGCTGTACAAAATAAAAAGCCTAAACAACGGAAAATCTAAAAGAATTAATAAAAACTGTACAAAGTGTAAGGGTGAGTATAACAGAAACACATGAAGCATATTATGTTATCACTGCCATGGGAGATGTCATCTGTCACCCAGTGCAACTGATGACACTGAAGAAGGAAAGTATTTTTGGGTCCACAAGGACGGAAATCTGTGAAAGACTAACACACGAAGTAAACCCTTAAAATGAACACAAACGAATATTTTTCATGGAGAAATTACCGCGTATAATAAACTTTACAATAATTTAATAATAAACAAACATATTGAAATATATTTTTTTCGTTACGTTCAGAATGATTTTTGCAAAATTATTGCATACACAAATTTTCGCTTGTCTTATTCGGCAAGAAGAGCGTTGCTATTTAAGCCAAAATCGCAAGCTTTACCTATTCGGCACGACATTATATATATATATATATATATATATATATATATATATATATATATATATATATATATATATATATATATATATATATATATATATATATATATATATATATATATATATATATATATATATATATATATATATATATATATATATATATATATATATATATATATATATATATATATATATATATATATATATATATATATATATATATATATGAAATGGGGAAATTAAGAAATGAAAGACAGGCGAGAGTGAAACAGACAAAATGACAAATAAAAGAACAAGTATATGTGCAAAGCAGCAGAGATGCAGAATAGCGTAAGTGTGGAAACACATATGTGAAGTAACACAAGAGTGACTGAAACACAGATGAGGGGGAAATTACAGGTGTAGAGCAACACAGGTGAATCAGAATCAGTGATACAAAACAGGGAACATGGGATACATTCAGGAGATAGGCAACTACATAGTGTGCCACGGCTGGAACCAGTGTAGAAGCCTTCAAGAGGAAACTGGACAAGTATCTTCACCAGGTGCCAGATCAACCAGGCTGTGATGGATATGTGGGGCAGTGGGCCTCCAGCAGCAACAACCTGGTTGACCAGGCAAGCACCAGACGAGCCTGGCCCATGGCCGGGCTCATAGAGTAGATAAACTCTCGAAACTCTTCAAAGGTATATAAGGTATATCAGGGCATCACAGACAAGAAGACCCAAGAGAAAATGCACTTGGACTGAACACACCGACTCCAGGCTGAGGGACTGATTACCTCAAACTACTCCTCTCTTTACATCGTTCTTCTTTGTTTTGGACTGATGAAGCCACTGTGTAGCGAACCGTTTCCTCAATAAAGATTCCCATATGTTGCATAAGTCTCATTCTCCAACTCGTCGGTTTTCCAAACTATTTATCACAACAAAATACAGCAGCAGCAGCAAAATGTAACAGAAAGGGAACACAAATATTATGCCATGGGACTTTGCATATAACGTAGAAGTTGCAAATATTCAAACATCAAAAAGTGTTTCAGTATGCTGAGAAAAGGACGGTGTCGCTTTGGTAAACAATGTAGATATTTTCACCCTCAGATATGTCCACCATCATTAGTGACCAGGAAATGTTATGACCTGAGCTGACCAAAATTCCACATGAAGAGGACACAACGTGCTGTTGGAGTGTGAGCAAGGCAACATTTTCAGCATCTTTCTCCAAAGAATACTGAGAGATCATACTACTGGTACTTTGAACTATTTTTTATAAATATAGAATTCCATGAACCTGATGCAGGTGCTGAGTGAGCAGACGTTTTCATTTATTTCAAATTCTACGGGATTAGCACTGTCAGTTATTTGGTCTGCGTGGTCTTAAAATTGAATAGAAAAAGTTTCTGCATTCTCCACCCCCCTTTCATTTAGTGGGTTGCTGAACATCGACTCTTATCTCTCTCTCAGAATTTCTCTTATTTCCAGTTCATTATCAGTAAATGAACCTCCTTTTATTAATGGTCCAATTCTACAGGTACTTCTTAGCTTGGATTTTGCATATATATAAAAATATTTGGTGTTTCTTGTGATATCCGGGAAGAATTAATGTTCCCTTTGTACCTCTTCTGTTTGGTACGACGGCTAAAATAATCTTTCCTTCGTTATGACATTCACGTTGTTAAGCAATTCGGTAACCCTTATTCTTCTGTACAATCATCTACATCTACACTATCTTTCTATATGTGATCTTCTAGGTTTTCTCAATGGTATATATTTAATACAGGCCTTATATGCTTCTGTTCAGGTAAGGATTTAGGGTGCTCATGACTTTTTGTCCTAGTCATTTCTATGGTTGAGTTCAATTTTCTGAACATCCCTTCTCGTACATTACTCTGCTGCAGCTCTCCAACCCTAAGTCCATACTTGTTTGTACTTCTATGATGTGATAAGAGTATATTGTTTTGGCTATTATGTCTCTGATTAGTTCCTCGTTGTTTGTGAAGACCAAATCCAGTGTATTTTTATTTCTAATGGGTTCTGTTATGTGTTGGTTCAAAGAAAATTTTCACGAAGTCCCATTAGTTCCCTGATAGTGAGGAACAGAAAGTACAGAAGTAGTTATTAGTTTAATATCTTTATTATGCACTTCATACCCATGTTGTGGGTGGTAGTAAAAAGATTACAGAGGCACATAATGGGTCCAGGGTCTGGGCCGCAAAGTTTTGATATCTAAACAAGTAACCCAGCCGGAGGTGGGCGGTAGTGACACCCAAGAGTCTGCTTATTTTGTTGGATGCACCATAGACATGTGGCTCCTCCTGCATGATAGAATGATAGGTGCACTGACTGCTGTCAGTCTTACTCAGTCACAAGTCAATGAAGAACAGAAGGCAGGCAGTGAAGAACTGAAGGCAGACAGTGAAGAACTGAAAGCAGGCAGCAAAGAACAGAGGCAGGCAGTGAAGAACAGAAGGCAGACAGTGAAGAACTGAAGGCAGGCAGTAAAGAACAGAGGCAGGCAGTGAAGAACAGAAGGCAGACAGTGAAGAACTGAAGGCAGGCAGTAAAGAACAGAGGCAGGCAGTGAAGAACTGAAGGCAGGCAGCAAAGAACAGAAGGCAGGCAGTGAAGAACAAAAGGCAGGCAGTGAAGAACTGAAGGCAGGCAGTAAAGAACAGAGGCAGGCAGTGAAGAACAGAAGGCAGACAGTGAAGAACTGAAGGCAGGCAGCAAAGAACAGAGGCAGGCAGTGAAGAACAGAAGGCAGGCAGTGAGGAACTGAAGGCAGGCAGCAAAGAACAGAGGTAACGAGGGCCAGGAAGGCAGCGCGCGTGAAAGAGAAGAAAAGAAGCAAAAGACAGAAGGGAGGCAGCGTGAGACATAAGGAAAGCAGTGAAGAACATAAGAGAATAACAGAAGGCAAACAAAAGGAAAGCAGCGAGGAAGAAAAGGAAGATAGCAAAGAACAGAAGGTAGGCAGCAAGGAACAGGAAGGCAGGCAGCAAGGAACAGGAAGGCAGGCAGCAAGAAACAGACGACGGACATCGAAGAACAGAAGGGTGACAGCAAGGAAGAGAGAGAAGTGAGAAAGAGAGAGGGAAGGAGGGAAGGAGAACGGGAAGGAGAGGGGAAACGGAGGGGAGGAGAGTGGGAAGGAGAGCGGGAAGGAGGGGAGGGAGGGAGAAAGGAAAGGAAGGAATGAATGAAGGTAGTGTGGTTGAGAGGAGCGTGTCATTAAATATTAGCGACCTCCCCGGTCATTACCAGTACTGTACACCAGTCAAATCAATACAACACTACCCTCCTCCACCACTACTCCCCCACCACCACTTCCCCCTTCCCTCCCCTATCACCACTACCACTATGACCTTCCCTATACCCACCACCAACCCCTCCCTGTCCCCCCCACCACCATAACCTACCTTATCACACCCCAACATAACATCCCCTAGCCCTTCAACACCACGACTACCACCACCACCTCCCCCCAGTCCTACCACCACAAATACCCCCACCACTAAACCCTCCCCTACCACCATTAATTACTCCCTACCATCACTCCTTCACCACCATTAATCCTTCATTACTATCACTCCTTCACCACCATTAATCCTTCATTACTATCACTCCTTCACCACCATTAATCCTTCATTACTATCACTCCTTCACCACCATTAATTCCTCAGTCACCACTCTTTCGCCACCATTAATCCTTCACCACTATCACTCTTCACCTCTAGTAATCTCGCCACCATCACTACTAACCCCTTACCCTACCACAACCATCACCACCAAAAATCTTCGACATCACATCACCACTGTTAACAACCACCACCTACAACAACCCCACCCTACATCAGTAAGTACGACCAGCAGTACCAGCCTGGTTGATCAGGCCCTGATCCACAGTGCGGCCTGGTCATGGACCAGGCCGGGGGGGCGTTGACCCCCGGAACACCCTCCTGGTATATTTTAGGTATTGCCCGAACCTCATGGGCAGCAGCAGAATGGAGGTGCCGCGTAGCTCAGTGGTGACAGTGTAGCTCAGTGGTGACAGTATTAGACTCTCAACTGCAAATAGAAAGCCTGAAGAATTGAGATAATTAGGTTGGATCTGTAAACACTAACATGTAGCCACATCCCAGTATATACATGGGTCCAGGAGCAGAAACATTGCCTACGTAGCCACATCCCAGTATATACATGGGTCCAGGAGCTGAAACATTGCCTATGAAGCCACATCCCAGTATATACATGGGTCCAGGAGCTGAAACATTGCCTATGTAGTCACATCCCAGTATATACATGGGTCCATGAACTGAAACATTGCCTATGTAGTCACATCCCAGTATATACATGGGTCCAGGAGCTGAAATCTGACCCATGTAGCCAGTCAGTTTATGCACGGGCCCAGGAGCTTCAACTGCCTGGTGTGGAGAAACTTATGGGCAAATTTGCTTACATCCCAGCAGCTGATGCTGCACTGCTCACCTGGCAGTAAACAATGGCACGTGTGTGTTAGTACTGGTGTGTCACAGCCATGGGAAAAATGTGTTAGCAAACTCCAGTCCTTCTCCAATGCCTTATCATGTGTCTGAAAACACTCCAGTCATGTGTAAGAAACTCCAGTACCTGCTGGACTATCATATACTGTGTAAGACATTCCAGTACCTGCTGGACTATCATATACTGTGTAAGAAACTAGAGTACCTGCTGAACTATCATATACTGTGTAAGACATTTCAGTACCTGCTGGACTATCATATACTGTGTAAGAAGCTCCAGTACCTGCTGAACTATCATATACTGTGTAAGACATTCCAGTACCTGCTGGACTATCATATACTGTGTAAGACATTCCAGTACCTGCTGGACTATCATATACTGTGTAAGAAGCTCCAGTACCTGCTGGACTATCATATACTGTGTAAGACATTCCAGTACCTGCTGGACTATCATATACTGTGTAAGACATTCCAGTACCTGCTGCACTATCATATACTGTGTAAGAAACTCCAGTACCTGCTGGACTATCATATACTGTGTAAGAAGCTCCAGTACCTGCTGGACTATCATATACTGTGTAAGACATTCCAGTACCTGCTGGACTATCATATACTGTGTAAGACATTCCAGTACCTGCTGCACTATCATATACTGTGTAAGAAACTCCAGTACCTGCTGGACTATCATATATTTATTTTATTAACACATCGGCCGATTCCCACCAAGGCAGGGTGGCCCGAAAAAGAAAAACTTTCATCATCATTCACTCCATCACTGTCTTGCCAGAGGGGTGCTTTACACTACAGTTATAAAACTGCAACATTAACACCCCTCCTTCAGAGTGCAGACACTGTACTTCCCATCTCCAGGACTCAAGTCCGGCCTGCCGGTTTCCCTGAATCCCTTCATAAATGTTACTTTGCTTACACTCCAACAGCATGTCAAGTATTAAAAACCATTTGTCTCCATTCACTCCTATCAAATACGCTCACGCATGCTTGCTGGAAATCCAAGCCCCTCGCACACAAAACCTCTTTTACCCCCTCCCTCCAACATTTCCTAGGCCGACCCCCTACCCCGCCTTCCCTCCACTACAGATTTATACACTCAAGTCATTTTCTCTACATGTCCGAACCACCTCAACAACCCCTCCGCAGCCCTCTGGATAATAGTTTTGGTAATCCCGCACCTCCTCCTAATTTCCAAACTCTGCCCTCAGACATGACATCTTCACTGCTTGCAGCCTTCTCCTCGTTGCAACATTCCTCACCCATGCTTCACACCCATATAAGAGTGTTGGTATAACTATACTCTCATACAGTCCCCTCTACTTCCATGGACAAAGTTCTTTGTCTCCACAGACTCCGAAGTGCACCACTCACCCTTTTCCCCTCATCAATTCTATGATTCACCACATCCTCCATAGACCCATCTGCTGACACGTCCACTCTCAAATATCTGAATACATTCACCTCCTCCATACTCTCTCCCTCCAATCTGATATCCAATCTTCCGTCACCTAATCTTTTTGTTATCCTCATCACCTTACTCTTTCCTATATTCACTTTCAATTTTCTTCTTTTACATACCCTACCAAATTCATCCACCAACCTCTGCAACTTCTCTTCAGAATCTCCCAAAAGCACAGTGTCATCAGCAAAAAGCAACTGTGACAACTCCCACTTTGTATTTGATTCTTTGTCTTTTAACCCCACACCTCTTGTCAAGACCCTCGCATTCACTTCTCTTACAACCCCATCTATAAATATATTGAACAACCACGGTGACATTACACATCATTGTCTAAGGCCTATTTTTACTGGGAAATAACCTCCCTCTCTCCTACACACACTAACCTGAGCCTCACTATCCTCATAAAATCTCTTCACTGCTTTCAGTAACCTACCTCCTATTCCATATACCTGCAACATCTGCCACATTGTCCCCCTATCCACCCTATCACACGCCTTTTCCAAATCCATAAATGCCACGAAAACCTCTTTACCCTTATCTAAATACTGTTCACCTATATGTTTCACTTGGTCTACACACCCCCTACCTTTCCTAAAGCCCCTTGTTCATCTGCTATTCTGCTCTCCGTCTTACTCTTAATTCTTTCAATAATAACTCTACCATACACTTTACCTGGTATACTCAACAGACTTATTCCCCTATAATTTTTGCACTCTCTTTTGTCCCCTTTGCCTTTATACAAAGGAACAATACACGCTCTCTGCCAGTCCCTAGGTACCTTACCCTCTTCCATACATTTATTAAATAATAGCACCAACCACTCCAAAACTATATCCCTGCCTGCTTTTAACATCAATCCCAGCTGCCTTACCCCCTTTCATTCTACCCACTGCCTCACGAACTTCTCCCACACTCACAACTGGCTCTTCCACACTCCTACAAGATGTTATTCCTCCTTGCCCTATACACGAAATCACAGCTTTCATTTCTTCATCAACATTTAACAACTCCTCATATACTGTGTAAGAAATTCCAGTACCTGCTGGACTATCATATAGTGTAAGAAACTCCAGTATCTGTTGGAAGTATTCAAGCGCTGGGTAAAAGGTTTTCGTGTACCTAATGATATTAATTAAGAAAAGCAGAACCAGTATCACCCCCAAGACCAGGCACAACTCCCACTCCTCCCGAACCGCCACCAACACCATCAGCGGCAGTAGCAGTAGCAGCCCCCTACACCAGCTCTACCAACCACCAGCAGATGTGACAGAAAAAAAAAAAAAAAAAAACAGGAAGTCAAACTTCATCTCCACCATTATGGAAAAATCAAGAAATACAAATTAAAACAGAATACAAAAGGCATCCAAACCACTTTACTGAGTGGGGAACTGATCTGGAATTATCATGTAGGAAAACATTGCATTCAAAAAGTACAGTGTTACAATCACAAGCCAGGCTAAAAGAACGCTAGAAAGTATTTATTTAGTGTTGGGATATTGAGCGAAATGCACTAGATAAGGAGGTGGCAGAGGCAAACACTATACACAATTCAAAGAGTAGATATGATTGGGTCCTGGAGCCCAGAAATCATTGAAATCGATAGATAAGTCAAGAGACAGACCAGGAGCCTCTAACTCTTAACGCGATCCCTTTAAAAACAAAGTGAATGAAAAAAAAAATATAGGTTAGGTAAAAGATCTTTTCAAAGAGATGCCAAACCGATGATGCATTTAAAGGCAATTGTACTATCTAGACTGAAATACTGCTATACATAAACAGCCCAATATAATACAGGTGAAAATGAACTTCCGTATGTTTTCAAATACTGTGCTTAAATTATTGGGGAGAAGATTCACCCAGGAAAATACTGGAGCAACTGCCTTAAAATCTGTACACAAATTATTTCACATAAGAGTGGAAAGCACAGTAACTGGTGCAAATTCTTACCGGTCATGCAGCAACATGACGGGTAAGACATGTTATCAAACCACATACCACGGGTGGGGTTCGAACCCGCGGTCAGAGAGTCTCAAAACTCCAGACCGTCGCGTAAGCCACTGGGCCAGCTAGCTTCAATAAGATTCATCCATCTAGGTATATTTCTACACCATAGGAAGGTTAGCATAGGCACCACTATGTCCACAAATGCAAGTTTTTACAGACAAATCTCCAGCTAGCATGGCCGTGACGAACTCTAGCTTAAGTCCCCTTCAAAGCCGTCAACATGACTCACGAAATCGTAATGACACGATTGCAAACAAACCACATACCACGGGTGGGGTTCGAACCCGCGGTCAGAGAGTCTCAGAACTCCAGTTTCCTCTTGAAGGCAGTTGAACAATCTTGGGCCTCGGACACTTATCGTTTTCTCTTAGTGTACTCGTGGCACTCCTGCTTTTTTTTTTATTTGCGGTACGTTGCACCGTCTGCCGAGTCTTTTGCTTTCGTAAGAAATGATTTATGTGCAGATTTGGGACTAATCCCTCTAGGATTTTCCAGGTGTACAGTATGATATATCTTTCTTGCCTGCGTTCCAGGGAGTACAGGTCAAGGGACTTCATATGTTGCCCAGTATTCAAGGGTTGTTAGTGTACAGCAGAACTCAAGCCTACAGAGAACAAGTGACTTAAAAGTGGATCACTAGCATGGCATCTCTTGTTTTGAAGGTTCTCATTATCCTTCCTATAATTTTCCTCAAAATTGTGATAGTGATACTGTTGTGATCCTTGAAGGCGAGATCCTAAGTCCTTCACATTAGTTTTCCCCTCTATTGTGAGGTTAGAATTTGTTTTATACTCCGTTCTAGTTATTGTTTCCTCTAGTTTTCAGTAACGGAGTAACTGAAATTTGTCCTAACCGAACATACTTTTTCCTTTGCCCACTGGAAAACTTAGTTTATATCCGCTTGGAGATTTGCCGTGTCGTCAATGGAAGACACTCTTGCAGATTCTAGTATCGTCTGCAAAGGACACGGTGCTATGGTTTACATCTCCGTCTATGTCAGATATGAGGATGAGGAAAAAGAAGGGCGAGAGTACTGTACCTTGTGTAGCAGAGCTTTTTCACTGTAGCCGCCTCTGATTTAGTTACTCTTGTGTTCTATTGGTTAGAGTTTTAAAAGTGTACATCCGGCCACTTTTCCAGTTATTCCTTTATCACACATTTTGTGCGCTATTATACCATGAACGATATTTTCGAAGGCTTAGTATTAGTAGTGGCAGCAGTAGTAGTTTATAGTATAGTAGTAGTAGTATAGTAGTAGTAGTAGTACTAGTATAGTAGTAGTAGTAGTATAGTAGTAGTAGTAGCATAGTAGTAGTAGTATAGTAGTAGTAGTATAGTAGTAGAGCATAGCAGCAGCAGTCAGCACCAGCATAGCAGCAGCAGCAGCAAGCAGCAGCAGTATAGCAGCAGTAGCATAGCAGCAGCAGAAGCAGCAGCAGATAGCAGCAGCAGCAGTACCAGTAGTAGCAGAGTAGCACAGCAGCAGCAGTAAGAGCAGCAGCTACAGCAGCAGCATAGAGCAGCAGTCAAGCAGCAGCAGCATAGTAGCAGCAGCAGCACCAGCACAGCATAGCAGCAGCAAGCAGCAGCATAGCAGCAGCAGCACAGCAGCAGCAGCACAGCAGCAGCAGCAAGCAGCAGCAGCATAGCAGCAGCAGTAAGGAGCAGTAGTATAGCAGCAGTAGCATAGCAGTAGTGGTAGTAGTAGATAGTAGTAGCACTAGTATAATAGTACTAGTAGACTAGCATAACAGTACCAGTAGTACTAGTATAAAGCATAGCACAGCATAGCAGTATACAGTAGTAATAGCAGACAGTAGTATATAGCACAGTAGTATAGCAGCACTAGAGTATAGTAGTACAGTAGTATAGTAGTACTAGATAGAGTACTAGTAGCAGTATAGCAGTACAGTAGTATAGCAGCACAGCAGCATAGCAGCACAGAGCAGTAAGCAGCAGCAGCAGCTACAGCAGTAGAGTGGCAGTATAGCAGCAGAGGGCAGTATGCAGCAGCAGCAGTAAGCAGCAGTGTCTGCAGCAGCAGCAGCTAGAGAGCAGCAAGCAGCAGAGCAGCACAGAGCAGAGAGCACAGAGCAGAGCAGTAAGCAGAGCAGTGGAGCAGCAGCAGCAGCAGCATAGAGGTGTGAGCAGCTAGCAGTAAGAGCAGGCTGAGCAGCAGCAGCAGCAGCAGCACAGCAGCAGCAGCAGTACAGCAGCAGCGCAGTCAGCAGCAGTGGCAGTATAGCAGCAGTGGCAGTAGCAGAGTGTGAGCAGCAGTGTACAGCAGCAGAGCAGTAAGCAGCAGCAGCAGCATAGTAGTAGTAGTAGCATAGTAGTAGTAGTAGTATAGTAGTACTAGTAGTAGTATAGTAGTAGTAATACCTTCCCTTCACATGAACGTTTACCATATAATATACGTGGAAGTTTTAACAGTGTAGTAGTAGTAGTAATAGTGGCAGTAGTAGTAGTAGTAATAGTGGCAGTAGTAGTAATAGTGGCAATAGTAGTAATAGTGGCAGTAGTAGTAATAGTGGCAGTAGTAGTAATAGTGACAGTAGTAGTAATAGTGACAGTAGTAGTAATAGTGACAGTAGTAGTAATAGTGACAGTAGTAGTAATAGTGACAGTAGTAGTAATGCTTTCCCTTCACATGAGAATTTACCATAAAATATTCGTGGCAGTTTTAACAGTACAGTAGTAGTAGTAATAATAGTAGTAGTAGTAGTCATGCCTTCTTTTCACATAAACATTTAGCATATAACATGCAGAGCAGTTTTAACACTGCACTACAGTATATTCTGTCCAAGTTTCTCACCCGCAGAGAACCATCTGATAACAGAAGAGAGTCTTCCAATGAGATCATAACTCATAGCAGCTGGGAAATCTTTTGCTACCTGCCTTTCCTATGTACATGCACTCTCTCGTACTCACTCTCACAATAGAAGTATGTAGAGTAACCGGTTGCAGGAAGAAGCTTCCAGTTTAAAGCTGAGTTCGAGGGTGTGGCGGAACCTGGAGTACAGGTTAAGCTAGTTAACTAGCAAGTAACCTCTCCCTCCCTCATAAAAGACAGCCTCAAACGTACCCACTGAGAGCTTTCCAGCAGTACACAAAATAGGGTGATAGTAGGCTAGTGTTAAGAGGGGCGTATATAATGGGGTTCAGCAGGGAACTGGTGTTCTACTTTTGCTGTGGTATTAAAGACGAACCACTGGTCAAGAGGAAAGGGGAGGGAGGGCCACCAACCCAACTCCTGCTGCTGCTGGTGGTGGTGGTAATGCTGGTGGTAATGGTGGTGCTCCTGCTGCTGGCTTGGGTGCTGCTGTCGGCGGTGGTGGTGGTGGCGGTGGTGGTGGTAGTGTTGCTGGTGGTAGCGATGGTGATAGTAGCGGTGGTGGTGGTGGTGGCAGTATCGGTGGCGGTAGTGGTGGAGGTAGTAGTGGTGGTGGTGGTGGTGTAAGTATCGGTAGTGGTGGAGGTAGTAGTGGTGGTGGTGGTGGTGTTGGTGTAAGTAGTGGTTCTGCTGACGGTGGTAGTGTTGCTAGTAGTAGCTGTGGTGCTGGTGGGGGGTGGTCGTGAGGGTAGTGGTGGTAGTCGTTGTGGTGGTAGTGCTGGTAGTGGTGGTTATGGTGCTGGTGGGGGTGGTTGTATTGGTACTGGTAGTGGTGGTGATGGTGGAAGTGTTGGTGGTGGTGATGGTGGTAGTGTTGGTGGTGGTGGAAGTGTTGGTGGTGGTGATGGTGGTAGTGTTGGTGGTGGTGATGGTGGTAGTGTTGGTGGTGATAGTAGTAGTGTTGTTGGTGGTGGTGATGGTAGTAGTGTTGATGGTGATGGTAGTAGTGTTGGTGGTGATGGTAGTAGTGTTGGTGGTGCTGGTAATAGTAGTGGTGTTGCTGGTAGTGGTGATGGTGTTGCTGGTGGTAGTGGTGTTGCTGCTGGTGGTAGTGGTGTTGATGGTGGTCGTTGTGTTGGTGGTGGTTGTAGTAGTTGTGTTGCTCGTAGTAATGGTGGTGGTGATGATAGTGTTGGTGGTGGCAGTGGTATTGATGGTGGTCGTAGTGTTGGTGGTGGCAGTGGTATTGATGGTGGTCGTAGTGTTGGTGGTGGTGGTTGTAGTTGTGGTGGTGGAGGTGCTTGTGGGGTGGTAATGGTGGTGGTGCTGGTGGTAGTGGTAGTGTTGGTAGTGGTGGTGCTAGTGGAGGTGGTGGTGCTAGTAGTAGTAATGGTGATGTTGGTGGTGGTTGTGCTGGTAGTGGTGGTGGTGGTAGTGGTGGTGGTGATGCTGCTATTCGTGCTGATATGAATGTACTGTTGTTGTGACTGGCAGTGGATCACTCGTAGTGTCTTGTGACTGGCAGTGGATCACTCGTAGTGTCTTGTGACTGGCAGTGGATCACTCGTAGTGTCTTGTGACTGGCAGTGGATCACTCGTAGTGTCTTGTGACTGGCAGTGGATCACTCGTAGTGTCTTGTGACTGGCATGGATCACTCGCGTAGTGTCTTGTGACTGGCAGTGGATCACTCGTAGTGTCTTGTGACTGGCAGTGGATCACTCGTAGTGTCTTGTGACTGGCAGTGGATCACTCGTAGTGTCTTGTGACTGGCAGTGGATCACTCGTAGTGTCTTGTGACTGGCAGTGGATCACTCGTAGTGTCTTGTGACTGGCAGTGGATCACTCGTAGTGTCTTGTGACTGGCAGTGGATCACTCGTAGTGTCTTGTGACTGGCAGTGGATCACTCGAGTGTCTTGTGACTGGCAGTGGATCACTCGTAGTGTCTTGTGACTGGCAGTGGATCACTCGTAGTGTCTTGTGACTGGCAGTGGATCACTCGTAGTGTCTTGTGACTGGTAGTGGATCACTCGTAGTGTCTTGTGACTGGTAGTGGATCACTCGTAGTGTCTTGTGACTGGTAGTGGATCACTCGTAGTGTCTTGTGACTGGTAGTGGATCACTCGTAGTGTCTTGTGACTGGTAGTGGATCACTCGTAGTGTGTCTTGTGACTGGTGGTGGATCACTCGTAGTGTGTCTTGTGACTGGTGGAGGATCACTCGTAGTGTCTTGTGACTGGTGGAGGATCACTCGTAGTGTGTCTTGTGACTGGTGGTGGATCACTCGTAGTGCGTCTTGTGACTGGTGGTGGATCACTCGTAGTGCGTCTTGTGACTGGTGGAGGATCACTCGTAGTGCGTCTTGTGACTGGTGGAGGATCACTCGTAGTGTGTCTTGTGACTGGTGGAGGATCACTCGTAGTGCGTCTTGTGACTGGTGGAGGATCACTCGTAGTGCGTCTTGTGACTGGTGGAGGATCACTCGTAGTGCGTCTTGTGACTGGTGGAGGATCACTCGTAGTGCGTCTTGTGACTGGTGGAGGATCACTCGTAGTGCGTCTTGTGACTGGTGGTGGATCACTCGTAGTGCGTCTTGTGACTGGTGGAGGATCACTCGTAGTGCGTCTTGTGACTGGTGGAGGATCATTCGTAGTGCGTCTTGTGACTGGTGGAGGATCACTCGTAGTGCGTCTTGTGACTGGTGGAGGATCACTCGTAGTGCGTCTTGTGACTGGTGGAGGATCACTCGTAGTGCGTCTTGTGACTGGTGGAGGATCACTCGTAGTGCGTCTTGTGGAGGATCACTCGTAGTGTCTTGTGACTGGTGGAGGATCACTCGTAGTGCGTCTTGTGACTGGTGGAGGATCACTCGTAGTGCGTCTTGTGACTGGTGGAGGATCACTCGTAGTGCGTCTTGTGACTGGTGGAGGAAGGATTGAACCTCCACTACTTAACGCACTGCATGGCCCAGACAGATTTAGTGTTTTACACATAATATCCTAATTATACAAAAATAATTATTTGTCCCTGTATAACCCGTATGGGTCATACAGCGACAAACGGTAAAGCTACTGGACCAAAGAGAAGAGCTATGTGTAAAAGAGAGTGAGGTATGTGCAAGAAAGCGCAAGCTGTGTGTAAAAGAGAGTGAGGTATGTGCAAGAAAGCGCAAGCTGTGTGTAAAAGAGAGTGAGGTATGTGCAAGAAAGCGCAAGCTGTGTGTAAAAGAGAGTGAGGTATGTGCAAGAAAGCGCAAGCTGTGTGTAAAAGAGAGTGAGGTATGTGCAAGAAAGCGCAAGCTGTGTGTAAAAGAGAGTGAGGTATGTGCAAGAAAGCGCAAGCTATGTGTAAAAGAGAGTGAGGTATGTGCAAGAAAGCGCAAGCTGTGTGTAAAAGAGAGTGAGGTATGTGCAAGAAAGCGCAAGCTGTGTGTAAAAGAGGACGATGTAGTTGCAACCAAGTTTTAGGTATTGTAAAAGAGGGTGAGGAAAGCACAAACAAAAGTCAAAGTCCCTGGTAGGAAGATGAGGCAGCCCAACTCTTGCTAATGGTCACTCAACACACCTCTCGAGGCCGCTGTCTAAACTTCAACCTTACCTGTAACTTGCCTGTCACCTGTTTCCAGGGTTCTTCTAACCCCCCCGCAACCCAACCTGAGACCAGGCTTCCCTGTTAACAGCCTGGTCAACAGGGAAGTAAAAAACAACAACAACTCGAAACTAGTCACATGTTTTTCACCTGTGTTTGGGCACAAGCACAAAGGGTAGAGGTAAAGAATTAACATAACTAAACTGCCACCGAGGATGGCAATATTGCCAGGAGCACTGAGTGATCTACTAGTTAAAGTACCTTTTAAATTTCAGCTTAAGGGTGGCAGCACGCTCGACTCACAAAGTATGCCAGGCTGAACTTTGAGCAAAATACTAGTATGTATGGTCACGTTTTCTAACACCTGCTGCACATGTTACCTAGCATCAAACAGATAACTGCGAGTTAGTAGTTTGTTATATTTACCATGTTACTGCGGTACGGTTTAATGGAATAAATGACATTCACTCAGTTTTGCAGAAGATTAACGTGAGGGACTCAAGAGGTGATAATGTCAGAAGATCTCACATTCAAGAATCGCAAGTGTTATCAAAACCACAAGAATAATGAAAGCTTAGATAACTAGAAACTTCTAAACAACAAACGCCAGACTCAAACCATACCACGGGTGGGGTTAGAACCCGCGATCAGAGTCTCAAAACTCCAGACCGTCGGGTTAGCCAGCTGGCCCAGTGGCTAACGCGACGGTCTGGAGTTTTGAGACTCTGATCACGGGTTCTAACCCCACCCGTGGTATGGTTTGTTTGCAATCGTGTCATTACGATTTCGTGAGTCATGTTGACGCCAGACTCACTCCACACTTTTGTAGAATCCCTTTGCACCCCTTCTCCCCACCAATCCAATTTCCTTCCACACCCCTCCAGTCTCCCATCGCACCCATCTATGGCCGTAGCAGGAAGTGAACCTGCCAGGCTATCAACCAGAATTTGTTTTCCATTATGGTGGCGGTCAGCCATGTTTGTCAGCTGCTCCCCTCCCCCCTTCCTCCCTCCCCCAATACCATGTTGTCGTGGTTAGGCGTAGACGAGGTTTCTGGTCCAGAACTAACATGGTTGATGGACAATTTGTTGTGGTTAGTGGATACAAATTGTCATAGATGGTGGATAAAAGTTTTTGTTCCAGAAAAAACAGCAAAGCACAAACAGCATGGTCAGTAAAACACTGAGAAGTTTTAATGTACAACGCTTTACCACAAATTGGCTTTATTGAGTACATAAAACACAAGGGAAAATCCCATTTTATATATCAGGGAAGTCAGGTGATATGTGAGGTCCGCGGTGTCACCTGGTGAGTGGTTGAGTCGAGAAGCATTGCACTAGGTCCCCATTACTGACCCACGCTAGGCTTGTTGCTTTGTTCTAATATAATGTAAGCTGTGAGTGTGGATAAAACAAACATTTCACTCTCTTGTTTGTGTTAGCGAGTTTAATGGACGATGATGCAAGGCATCTGCTTTAACATTCTGATAAACTGAAGAGTCGTTTTATGGCACACTAAAAGATGGTAGTGAATGTCACAGTGCCAAACGCAGGCTTTAAGTTGTCCATCCTGCAAGGTACTGAACGGACGCCATGTTTAAGTTGTCCATCCTGCAAGGTACTGAACGGAGGCCATGTTTAAGTTGTCCATCCTGCAAGGTACTGAACGGAGGCCATGTTTAAGTTGTCCATCCTGCAAGGTACTGAACGGAGGCCATGTTTAAGTTGTCCATCCTGCAAGGTACTGAACGGAGGCCATGTTTAAGTTGTCCATCCTGCAAGGTACTGAACGGAGGCCATGTTTAAGTTGTCCATCCTGCAAGGTACTGAACGGAGGCCATGTTTAAGTTGTCCATCCTGCAAGGTACTGAACGGAGGCCATGTTTAAGTTGTCCATCCTGCAAGGTACTGAACGGAGGCCATGTTTAAGTTGTCCATCCTGCAAGGTACTGAACGGAGGCCATGTTTAAGTTGTCCATCCTGCAAGGTACTGAACGGAGGCCATGTTCAAGTTGTCCATCCTGCAAGGTACTGAACGGAGGCCATGTTCAAGTTGTCCATCATGCAAGGTACTGAACGGAGGCCATGTTTAAGTTGTCCATCCTGCAAGGTACTGAACGGAGGCCATGTTCAAGTTGTCCATCGTGCAAGGTACTGAACGGAGGCCATGTTCAAGTTGTCCATCCTACAGACATATGTTCCTGCAATCCTCATAGAAGATTCTACGTAGTTTTCCCAATATAGAATTGATCACACGATCCATATGGCATAATATGAACTCCACCATCCTTTGGTTCCACGTGAAGTCCCTCAAGGAACCTTGCAATGAGCTTAAGTAGGATAATTATTAGACAAAAATTAAACACTTAAAAACAAAAACTCTTGGGACAGTAATATCAAACTACCTGACTGAGTGAAATAAGTGCAGCCAGGGTTTCAAAAATAATAGGGTTGTGAAACTTAAAACAAGAGAAGTAATGGCAATGATACCCAAATGTTGCATATGTGTGGTTCTCTGAACCAATCATCTACATTCTTGAAAACACTTGTCTGTTCCGTTTTACAACCACCCTCAAGGCAGATAAGATACCCGAACTAGAAAATTTGCTGAGATAATTTACTAGGATTAGAAACACTGCGCACCACAATGTAAACAAAAGAAAATTACTGGAGTGAGTTAGGGTAGGACGTGTACAATAAAATTTGTGAAAAAAATGGGTGCCAAGGCACAATTAAGAGAATACTGTCAACATGTGTTGTTCACGAGTTTTTAACTTGCTACCAGCATACCTCCACCCTCTCCCTCACTTTAAAGTTCATCAATTTAACACACACTCCTAAATGTTACATTGTTAAACTCGTTGTCTGGTTGACAATCCCAATTTAGTTTGCTGTTAAACTTGGAATTTCTGGTACATAATTGTTTTCATCACAAGTTTTTAGGCGTCTCCCTTGTGGAATTTGAAAAAAAAAATAAAGATGGCTGTCAAGGCAGTCACCGATCACCTGTTAATTCATAAACACATCACCATGAATATTGAGTATTATAATTATATAAATGTCACATCATGTTTTTTAGGTCAAGATACCCACATTTTCATGCCTTAATCATGGTAAATCAACATATAAAAATGAAAGATGGCTACCGGTTTAATTCTACTTATTAATGGCGGGATATGCTTACTTCAAATTCGGACACTATAATAACATTCCAATATTTTTACGGTACAGGATGACAATACCTAGACTAAATACTATCAATAATAAAATATACAAAAAAAGTAAATGAAAGAAAAAACAAAGATGTAAAAATAATTTATCTTCAAATTATTATAGTCAAGAAAAAGGCGAGGCACCTGAGGTCGGTTAACTTAACACTTGTTCAACTTATAAGAGGTTAACTACGCTCAATTTATTCATATATTGTTCCACTGAAGTTGTGAAGCTTTTAAAGTTCAACTTGTCTTAGTAAATTAATGAGTAGGTGTTCTTGTGGTACACGGAGAAGAGGTGCACTTCTGAAGTATCTGAACCTTATTCTCCTCCTCCCTCCCTCCCTCCCTCCCTCTCTCTCTCTCTCTCTCTCTCTCTCTCTCTCTCTCTCATATGGAGAGAAATGGTATATAATACTGACACAATGGAGAGATAAATACAGTATACTGTGATCTTTATGATCGACGTTTCGCCTATACAGTGGGTTTTATCAAGTCACAAAAATATCTGTTGAAAGTGACATATAATACCAACAAGTTGAAGAGTAAGACACGAGTGCATCAGTTGAGTATCTTTGTTGTTGACTGAAACGTTTCGCCTACACATGTAATCATCAACCTTGGAAAAGTAGTTTTTGTGGTGGTTAGTCCCTCAGCCTGGAGAAGTGTTCTGCTCCATGGTCTGGAACAATGTGAAGCTGAAGCAGAAGAATGGAGTCTTAAATACTGCCGAAGGTGAGGCAAGAAGGTCTTGATGACACAGCAGAAGGCGGGAACCACTAGTAGAGGGTAAGAATTTAAGCAGCACTGCAGCGGGCCTACTGGTCTATGCTAGGCAGGTCCCTCTCACTCGTAACTAGCAGTTATGCAGGGAAGTTGTGGAAGACGTCCTCTGTACCATGATACGCCTACACAGTAGGCCTCTTCGAATACAAGGCTGATGGACTGATTACACTATTTTCATTTCACCACACCTGCTGCCTCTATATTTGTAGACGAATGGTTCAGAGAACCGACAAGTTATAAATTAGACACATATGCAACACTTGGGTATCTTTATTGAGGAAACGTTTCTCCACACAGTGGCTTCATCAGTCCAATACAAACTCCTCCTCTCTTTACACCTTTCTACTTTGTATGGACTGATGAAGCCACTGTGTGGCGAAACGTTTCCTCAATAAAGATACCCAAGTGTTGCATATGTGTCTAATTTATGCCTCTAATTTATGCCTCTATATTTGACTGAAGAAGCCTACTGTGTAGGCGAAACGTTTCATTTAACAATAAATTAGATAACTAACTGGTGAACATGTGTCACGCCACAAACATCTGTTTAAGACTTGAGAGATTATCCTGCATTTTTTCCTCACTATGATGACAGACACACTTATAGCAAAGCTTTATTACACAACGTTTCGATAAAGTGAGCTTTTTCAAGTTGATCTTCGAAAAAGCTCATCTTTGAGCGAAACGTTGAACGATAAAAACTTTATCTGCCGCAAGTGTTTATATTATCCTAATTGTATATAACACATGTGCAACACTAAAACATTAGGAAACGTTTCGCTCTCGAAGAGCAAAACGTTTCCTAATAAAATGTTCCAGTTTTATTTACTTATGAGTATACATACTTGGAGTCCATATCAGGGGTCAGCACCCAACAAGCCCGGTCCCAGACCAGGCCTTTCGATGGATGACCTGATCAACCAACCAGGCTGTTGGCGCTAGCCACACGCAGTCCAACGTATGCACCACAGCCCAGTGGATAGCCTATCTTCCAACTAAAATGTCTAAAACATTATAAACATTAATTCTATTTTTTTCCTAACCAAACCTGACCACGAAAATCACTCCCTATGAAAGCAAAAGACCCGGCAGGAGATGCAACATTCCCCCGATGAAAAGCAGGGGTGCCACGAGTACACTGAGACAACACAATAAGCGTCCGGGGCCCAAGACTGTTCAACTGCCTCCTAGCGTACATAAGGGGGATTACCAATAGACCCCTGTCTGTCTTCAAGAAGGCGCTGGACAGGAACCTAAAGTCAGTACCTGACCAACCGGGCTGTGGTTCGTACGCCAGTTTGCTTGCGGCCAGCAGTAACAGCCTGGTTGATCAGACCCTGATCCACCATGAGGCCTGGTCTCAGACCGAGCCGCGGGGGCGTTGACCCCTGAAACCCACTCCAGGTAAACATTATTAATTATACTTTTCTATCTTGTCTTAAAAAAAAGCAATACTCGATCGATAAAAAATATCAGGCAGTTCAATGCTAGCCGCACGCAGTCTAATCAAGAAGACTGTTGGTGTTAGCCACGTGCACATCAACGTCTGCACCATAGCCCGGCTGATCAGGAACTGACTTCAGGTATTTTCCCCCAAGTCAGTTCCTTCAAATTCATTACTTTCTGTGTTTTGAGTTTTTTTGTACCCTTGCAGCCAGACCCGATATACCTTTGAAGAGCTTCGAGAGTACTATCGGAGCCTAGCCATGGGCCAGACTCGTCTGGCGCTAACCTGGTCAACCAGGCTGTTGTTGCTGGAAGCCCGCTGACAGACATATCCACCACAGCTTGGTTGATCTGGCACTTGAAGATAGTTGTCCAGTTTCCTCTTTCATATAGTTACATTAATAGTGAACTGCTGGTGTGAGACTGAGCCATAAAGGAACGATATATTACAGGTGGACAATGTACTGTAAACTAGCAGTGAAATATGTAGTTGTAATGTAGTGGAATGAACCGGGAAAGGAAGTATAGAAAGGCAAATTCACTACACAGCTTCAGGAGTAGGTATATGGTAATGTTCATGAGAAGTCATTCCATGACAAGTGGACCAATTTTGAAAATCGTCCCCACCTGACCATCTCCACTTTTAATAAAATTTTACATGAAGGTTGGCATATAGTATATCAAACTAACTTTGGGAAAATTTTGGTTTATATGCAATAGTAGTAATGTTATGCCCCTACGAGTGGAGGCAAGTGAAAAATTCACTGACCTGCGGCACACAATGTTGTGGCAGATCTTGAAGAGTAAAGTTGTGTAAGTAGACATGCCCATACAACTTTTGGAGATGATTTCGAAAATTACAGTCCTAAAACAGTATGAAGCCAAAGTAGGCAAAAAAAAAAAAAAAAAAAAAAAAAAAAAAATCTGTCGCGTAAAACTGAATCTTGAATTCAGCTGCCTATATATCTAAAGGAAAACATTATTTTAGTATGACATTATTGTAACCAGTTACCCAAGTGGACATCGTCACAATCCTAAAATATCGGATTCCACACGTTTTTCGTTCCTGTGTTAATGGTACCTTAAAATGCCCTCACAGACCTCACGGTGAATTTTACGACATTTTTGAAGACCAATGAAAAAAAAGTGGCTGTTGTTACAGAGCAACAGTAGTTAGAACCTCGTGTTTAGGTGTCCTTATACAATTTTCGGTGATAAAGGATTTCAATTTTTTAGTGGCTTGGATCGCGCAGGAATCGCACGTCTTGTATAGAGGACATATTAATAAACAGGTGAAGGTGAGCACATAAATAGGCAAACATGCGCAAACTGAACATGACCATCATGTTAAATGCAGATCTGACGAACATTATACAAGCTGTAATAATGATAGACAAAGCTCCTGGGGAGTGAAACGTTGCCACAGTAAAATGTCACATTAGTTGCGTCTGTGTCCTTTTACCCAACATTATATTATCAAACCATACTCTGTCACTGTCTACACTTAATATCCCTCACACACTACCAGCAACTGTCACTGTTTATACTTACAATATTCCTCACCTACTACCAGCAACTGTCACTGTTTACATTTACAATGTCCCTCACCTACTACCAGCAACTGCCACTGTTTACACTTACAATGTCCCTCACCTAGTACCAGCAATTGTCACTGTTTACACTTACAATATCCCTCACCTAGTACCAGCAACTGTCACTTTACATTTGCAATATCCCTCACACACTTCACGCATGACACGTTGCACAGCGCATTGCTGTGTCAGGTTTCAAGTCGTAATTGAAAAATATGTACAACACAGAGCAAATCATTGGCCCAGTAAAATCAACGTGTCTTCACCCACATCACTACATATTACCAAAAAGACATGGTAATGATGTAACCAAACAACTCTCAATTTAATGTTCTAACGTCTTCATCATCAAATTATAAGTTCTGTAGTTTATGTGAAGCGCTAAGCCCCTGTGGCTTATTTAGCACAAAAAGTGGCGGAGGCTCGAACCTAGCGTCCGATAAGTATCTGAATAAAAACACAAAATTAAGATTATAGCTACTGCTAGTTTTTGTACAGCAAATGTCCTGTGGTAAGAAATAGCATATATCTTCTTACAAACAATTTATAAATCTGTCACAGTGTCACACTTGGCAACTTAAATCACGGCATCAAACACAAGCTTCTTAAACATCATTATTAACACCAAAGATAACGTTTGATAAAATGTTGACAATATGGCAATAAAATCAGTGAGTGGTAGACATGGTTTCTGGATGAGGTAGTGAGGCGAGATGTGTGAAGCAACGTGTACCGGATGATCTGTGTTCAACAAAGACACTCGTGATTTACTTCCAAAGTGCTGGAAAAAAGGCAACAGCTTCCTCGCACGGGCAGCGCAGCTGAGTTCACTGACACCACCTACCAACTAGAGCAGCGCAGGTCAGGTATTAGTAATAGGTTTATTGATGTAAAAAGGAATGTAGTAGTTAGAACTATCTGCATCTCTCAACACAGACCAGGTAGTTCAAACTATCTACATCCCCTGAAAGGTCAGCTACATAACCCACGCACCAACTAGTATAGCGTAGGTCACGACTGCGACCCATAACATACATGATACTATCTGAATAGGCGAGTCTCTGGAGGAAAGCAGAAAGTTCATCACATCCACAATAAGACACAGGGACCAGGAGAGTTCAGTTGAACATCTCTCGTGATGGACTTCACTGAATAACTCCAGTACACACAAAAAAAACTAACGGTGGCCTATGGCCTATGAAAAAATATATGAAAACATGTGACTCTACAAGACAATCTTTATTCTACCTCAAAAGTTCTGTTTAAAAAACATTAGCTGGATCAGAACCTGTTTAGAGGTAGATAGTACTTCTGCCAACTTCTTCCGTGACTGAGGTCATCTGGTTAATTTCAATAACCCTAAATAACATACGACTCCGTGAGAGTGAGTTGTAAAATACAATTTTAAAAATAGGTTCTGCCCATGTATACTGTTCACAAATTAATTTATTAAGACACTAGGCTGGCAGCACAATGCAGTATTTTCTCTGAGTAAATTCGTTTTGAAATATAGCTTAAAATCACATTAAGGTGAATATAAATTCTGAAACTAATTTCGGGCTACTTACTTAGGATAAAATACTGTACCATGCTTACCGACGTTATTTTATCCAAGAAACTAACCGCTGACAAGAAATTACTCGCGTCTTTCCGAGGACTTCTACTACAACTAAATTTCGCGCTGAATGTCATCCATCTTGATCGAGTGAGCTGGTGACATCTTGCAGCCACGGAGCGTTCACTGAATTCGTGTACCACACTACTGACTGGAGACGACTTTTGTTAATCATGTGGTTAGAAATTTGTGCTCAAAATATTACCTATATTTGCAATAAGGAATACTAACCACCATATATAGGCTTGTGCAGTACATATAAAAACCTCAAGACTATATAGCGTCAAGGACTAGAAAAAACAATAAATAAAGAGGGCAGCTATCAGGAACGTTGAATTTTGTATTATTTGTACCTGGCCTTGAGTGAGCGGTGTTTGCACTAAGACCAACACTTACTTGACAAACAAAACATTAACCACTGAATACAATAACATTAATTTTTTTCGATTTTCATATTCCCGGTGAATATATAAAAATACGTAAATGTTCCACACACCCACCAGGCTGGTGTGGGGGCCTCACGCCCCTGCACCCACCTTGTCAGCAGGAGTTTGTGGGGGACTCACGCCCCCCCCACACCAGCCTTTTAAGAGTTAGGTGAAAGACTCGTACCCCCACACCAGCCTTTCAGGAGACAAGTGTGGGGAATGTTGTCTCGTACCCACCTTATTACAAGGTGGTGTATCTTAATTTTAGATAAGAAGATATAATATGTCTGGGGAATTAATTTAAAGTGTTATAGTGCACCATGGATTGCTTCTGTTGGGTTTTACAGTCTGAAGTCAAGGTGGAGGTTCATCTTCTTAAGGATGAAAATAAGAAGCTGAAAATTCCCCTGGATAAATATAGCAATGAATGCAGTTATTTCAAAATAAGAATGGTTAAAAGAGAAGTTTTGAAGGAAGGAAATCTATTCTCTGTTCTCGAGGACGAATGTACTTCATGGTCAGTGAGATTAAAAGTACAACCAACTCCCCCTGCTAATAAAGGTAAGAATATCCTTGTGGTCGGTGACTCACAGGTATGATATATGGACCATGTTTTCTGCAACAGAGATAGGAAGGTGAGACAGAGGGTGTGTTTCTCTGGAGCTTGTGTTGGTGATGTAGTCAACACGTTGGATAATATAATGTCAGGTAATGGGAACAAGTCTATTATGTGCCTCAGTGCTGGCGGAAACGATATTGGGAAGAGCAGGAGACATGAACTGCTAGATAAGTACAGGACAGCTATAGATTTAATTAGATCTAAGGGAGAGGTCCTAACCATATGAAGCTTCTTGCCTAGAAGGGAGTGGGCAATGAACGGATGTCTAGGGCAATCGGTGAAAATTGCTGGCTAGACAGGTACTGCAAAGAACTTGCAATCCCATTTATCGACTACTGGGACAAGTTCTACGGCAAACATAATATGCATACAAGGGATGGGATACATCTCTATGGGACAGGAGTGGTAGCATTAGCCAACTCGATCGAGGGGGTTGTTGCTGAGTTGTCGAGGACTTTCAACTGATAGAAGATACAGGTATGTGTGTGTTTGGGAAACAAATAGGGTGTGGCACGAAAGATGAAAACAGCAGATATTACCAGGATACCTCAAGGATATGTTTAAAAGATATTATTCATCATATTATTATTAATAAATGCAATGGAACTGGTCAACATACAAATAAAGACAGTAGAGGGGTAGCGAGTGACTAGCTCCCTTAAGGTTTACTATACCAATAGTAGGAGTGTTAGAAGTAAGATACATGAGCTAAGATTAATTGCATGTGCAGAAAGCATAGATATTATTGTTATAACTGAGACCTGGTTCAACCTGATAGAGAAATGCCTTCTGAATGCCACATACAAGGCTATATATTATTTCACACTGATAGGGATCAACAGGAAAGGTGGTGGAGTAGCGATGCATGTCAGAAATAATTTAAATTGTTGTGTCAGACATGATATAAAATTCGGAGCATTGGACACTAAATCTCTGTTTGTCTACAGTTTCCCGAGGGTCGTGAAAAACTTATCTTGGGTGTGATTTACAGGCCCCCAAACCTTGACAGAAAATGCAGTCAACTTTCTTGGGACAAAATTCATAAGGCATCTAGATACGAAAACATTGTGTTAATGGGAGATTTCAACCTTAGACAAGTTGACTGGAGCAATTTGACAGGAAATATTGGGTTTACCTGACTTTCTTGATACGATCCAGGATTGCTTTTTAAAACAGTCTATGACAGAACCAACTAGAGATAATAACCTGCTTGACTTGGTTCTTGCCAACAAGGAATCTCTATTTAATAATCTTGAGGTGAATGACGAGCTTGGGGAAAGTGGACACAAATCCCTCAGTTTCAATAATCAAAATGTCCCTGACTTCTGCTTGGCCGATTTCATAGGACTGAGAAATTACTTGGGTGGGTTGAACTTGAATGACCTGATTATGGGTCAGGTAGGTGGCAATGGTTGCTGATATGACATTTTTCAAAGCATAGATCTAGCTGCCCAGATTACGTATGTTCCAAATAAGGAAATTAGATGAACCAAAAATGACCCTACATGAATAAACAATAGAATAGATTAAAGCATTTACAGGCGAATCAAAAGGGAAGATAGTCGGTTAAAAAATCAATATATTCAATCAAAAAGAGAAATAAGAAAAGCGGTGTGAAAAATTGATTTTAGGCGTGATTTACCGTCCTCCAAACTTAGATAGGGAACAAGGGAGACTACTTTGGGAGGAAATTGTTAAGGCCACAAGGCACGATAACGTAGTAATTCTAGGGGACTTTAACTTTAGTCAGATTGATTGGAATTTCTTGACAGGGAATTTAGAATCTAACGACTTTTTAGAAGTAGTTCAGGATTGTTTTTTGAAGCAGTTTGTAACAGAACCTACAAGGGGAAATAACCTACTTGACTTGGTTCTGGCAAGCAAGGAAACCCTTGTTAATAATTTAGAAATTACAGAGGAACTCGGCTCAAGCGACCACAAGTCAATTACCTTTAGCATTGAATGGATGTATGATAGTAGGGATAATTCAGTAACGGTCCCAGATTTTCGCTTAGCAGATTATAATGGACTTAGAGAACACTTATCAACTGTGGACTGGGGTGACGAAGAGAGGTATCAATATGACAGTTTTCTTAACACTATACAGGCTGCCCAAAGAACATTTATCCCGTATAAAGAAATTAGATCCAGTAGAAATGACCCAAAATGGATGAATAATAGGCTTAAGTATCTTTTAGGGCAGAAGAAAGGAATTTATAAGCGCATAAAAAGAGGTGAGGGTCATCTTATAAATCAGTATACTGACATTAAGAGGGACGTTAAAAGGGAATAAGAAAAGCTAAACGGGACTATGAAATTAAAGTTGCTAGGGATTAAAAACTAACCCAAAACGTTTTTCCAGGTTTATAGAAGAAAAGTTAGGGATAAGATAGGTCCCCTTAAAAATAACTTTGGGCATCTTACTGACAAGGAGAATGATATGTGCTCTATTTTTAATAATTATTTTCTCTCGGTTTTCACACAGGAAGACATTAATAATATCCCAGTAATTAATTTTTACAGAGGCCCAGAAGAAGATAAAGTATGTAATATCACAGTCACTAGCGAAATGGTTATGAAACAACTAGACCGACTGAAACAAAATAAATCGCCGGGTCCTGATGAGCTTTTGCAAGGGTTCTTAAGGAATGCAAAATGGAACTCTGTGAACCAATATCTAACATTTTTAATTTATCTCTTCAAACAGGTGTAGTGTCTGATATGTGGAAGATGGCTAATGTAATTCCTATTTTTAAAGCAGGGGACAAGTCACTACCGTCAAATTACCGCCCAATAAGCCTGACCTCAATTGTAGGCAAATTACTAGAGTCAATTATAGCTGATATTATTAGAAGCCATCTAGATAACCATAATTTGATTAATGATACTCAACATGGATTCACGAGGGGCCGTTCCTGCCTATCTAATTTATTAACCTTCTTCACTAAAGCTTTTGAGGCTGTTGATCACGATAAAGAATTCGATATTGTTTATTTAGACTTTAGTAAGGCTTTTGATAGAGTACCGCACCAGAGACTGTTAAAGAAAGTGGCAGCTCATGGCATTGGGGAAAAGTGCTGTCATGGATCGAGTCATGGCTCACCAATAGGAAGCAGAGAGTGTGCATAAATGGGGTTAAATCCGAATGGGGAATTGTAACAAGTGGTGTTCCACAGGGATCAGTCTTAGGCCCATTGTTATTTATAATATATATCAATGACCTTGACGACGGAATTACTAGTGATATGAGCAAATTCGCCGACGACACGAAGATAGGTAGGATAATTGATTCAAACATAGATGTCATAGAACTTCAGGAAGATTTAGACAAACTTAATTCGTGGTCAGAAAAGTGGCAGATGCAATTCAATGTAGATAAATGCAAGGTTCTGAAGCTCGGGAGTGTCCATAACCCAAGCACTTATAAGTTAAATAACGTAGAACTTAGCCATACAGATTGCGAGAAGGACTTGGGGGTGATGGTAAGCAGCAACCTTAAACCAAGACAGCAATGCCTAAGCGTACGTAATAAGGCAAATAGATTACTGGGATTTATATCAAGAAGTGTTAGCAACAGAAGTCCAGAGGTTATATTACAGCTTTATACATCATTAGTAAGGCCTCACCTAGATTACGCAGCTCAGTTCTGGTCTCCATATTACAGAATGGACATAAATTCGTTAGAAAACATTCAGCGTAGAATGACTAAATTAATACATAGCATTAGAAATCTTCCTTACGAAGAAAGATTGAAGACCCTAAAATTACATTCACTTGTAAGACGTAGAATGAGGGAGACATGATCGAGGTATACAAGTGGAAAATGGGTATTAACAAAGGGGATATAAATAAGGTCTTGAGGATATCTCTCCAAGAGAGAACCCGTAATAATGGATTCAAGTTAGATAAGTTTAGATTTAGAAAGGATATAGGAAAGTATTGGTTTGGAAATAGGGTAGTTGATGAGTGGAACAGTCTGCCTAGTAGGGTTATTGAAGCTAGGACCTTGGGTAGTTTCAAATTTAGGTTGGATAAATTCATGAGTGAGAGGGGTTGGATTTGAGTGGGACTCGCACATGAGTGGGTAGAATTGTCAAAGCTTATTTCTTGGGTAGCATTGAAAATTGGGTTGAGCAAATATTCTGTTAGTGGGACGGATTGTGAAGGACCTGCCTAGTATAGGCCAACAGGCCTGCTGCAGTGTTCCTCCTTTCTTATGTTCTTATGTTCTTATAACCCAAGCACTTATAAGTTAAATAACGTAGAACTTAGCCATACAGATTGCGAGAAGGACTTGGGGGTGATGGTAAGCAGCAACCTTAAACCAAGACAGCAATGCCTAAGCGTACGTAATAAGGCAAATAGATTACTGGGATTTATATCAAGAAGTGTTAGCAACAGAAGTCCAGGAGTTATATTACAGCTTTATACATCATTAGTAAGGCCTCACCTAGATTACGCAGCTCAGTTTTGGTCTTCATATTACAGAATGGACATAAATTCGTTAGAAAACATTCAGCGTAGAATGACTAAATTAATACATAGCATTAGAAATCTTCCTTACGAAGAAAGATTGAAGACCCTTAAATTACATTCACTTGTAAGACGTAGAATGAGGGAGACATGATCGAGGTATACAAGTGGAAAATGGGTATTAACAAAGGGGATATAAATAAGGTCTTGAGGATATCTCTCCAAGAGAGAACCCGCAATAATGGATTCAAGTTAGATAAGTTTAGATTTAGAAAGGATATAGGAAAGTATTGGTTTGGAAATAGGTAGTTGATGAGTGGAACAGTCTGCCTAGTAGGGTTATTGAAGCTAGGACCTTGGGTAGTTTCAAATTTAGGTTGGATAAATTCATGAGTGAGAGGGTTGGATTTGAGTGGGACT
>WNWK01018045.1:0-15000 GCA_009830355.1 Cherax destructor
GGGTAACCATAGTGGCTTTTCTTCATAACCTACTGGACTGGTGATGTATAGTTATAGGTGTAGAAAGTTCCCTTTAAGCTGTGCTTATATGGGGTTCTTATTTTTTTCACACACTTGGGTATGAACTGTTTTCCAACATGTTGTATGTAACTTAAGGTTTCCTGAGATGGGTTTCTCATGTTCCATTTTGTGCCTTACTGTTGTGGAAGGCAGTTTTGTGCCTTACTGTTGTGGAAGGCAGTTTTGGGTAGATTTGGTGTTGTAAACTGTCTACCTTTGTTAATTGTGTTTGTGTAAATATTAATTTGCTTATTGTGCAGGCTGATCTATCCTTATATACATAATCTACTTTTTTGGAATGACATCATTCCTTTACCTGTGTTTTTATATTGTATAAAAAAGTTTTCAGTTTTGGAGATGAGTCATATGTTCTGTGCTATTACGTTATTATACACTGGAGAATATGTATGTTTTTGCTTACTGTGTAACTTAATTATTGATGTTAATGATCAACAGTGTGTGTAGTTTTGTAGGGGTTGGCGCTGTTAGTATAATTATTATATTGTTACAATTGATGTGTTTATATTGTCTTCTAATTTTGTAATGTAATAAAGTTCATTGGGTCGTTGTCTGTACTTTACAGACGTGTGAATAATAAGCACTTGGGGATGACTATATTTAGTATATTTTGTTATACTGTCATTTACGTCATTTAGTGGCTGTTTGTGATTTATGTCCTTCGGGATTATGTACATATGGTTATTATTTTTTCCTGTTCATGGATGGTAAGCATTGAGTGACAAGTTTTTCTGGTTTTGTGCATTGTTTTTATGCTTTGTATGTTTTCTTAAGTAGGGAAAATTTTGTTAACCTTTGTTGTTGCTTAGCCAAGCACAGTTAGTGCTTGTATTTAAAGTTATCACTCTGTCTTCTGTCTACGTATTGTCATGTGTTTTGTAATTGTTTTTTTCAATAAAATATAAAAAAAAAATGTCAAATTATTATATATATTCAAATACGAAAGGTATATTACTTTCATATCATGTTTTTACCTTTTTATTTCTAAAATTTAGGACACAAATTGCATATTCATAACATTTTTATTGTGTTAGTAAAAAACAATAATAGTTCATATAATTAATGTCTACCCTATAGTCTTTAAGTATATACAAAAAAAAATAATAATAAGCTCTGTAACATTTTAAAAGTTTATAAAATTCCTAGCTAGTGACACTGAGATGTAAAGTTAATCATCTTGACGTTGATCTTGAACGTCTTTACAGTTTATATAGATTTATTATAAATCATCTCATTTTAACATTGATGCATCTGATGTAAATAGACAAATGACTGATGGCAACTAGAGAGAAATGGACACGAATGAATATACTTAAGACTCTTTTATTGAAGACGTTCTCATAATGAGACTGATTATATTAAATATACGAGGAGATCGAGAGAATACGGGCTATAAGTAGTCGCCGGAGAGATAATAGTAGTAGTTGAGGTAGACGGGTGTTGGGCGCCGGAATTGGCGAAAACTTTATTTTATGGTTGTCATGTGGCAGTCTTGAGGAAGTGTGTTCTTAGATCATATGAGCTAAGATTGTTGATTTTTTTAGTTTCCAGTTTTTTAAATTATGGTGTTGAAGGTGGCAATGATTGGCGCATGAAGGCACCAGCATCGACTCTAACCTATTTGCCTCTAAATCATTTTAGTATATTGATCTACAGCATATTATGTTTAAAGTGACACCGGTGGTTCAAAGCATCACGTTCAAATAACTGGTAGGTATAACTTTTCCAAAACTTTAGCCCATATGATCGGATAACAGAGTTTCCCGAGACTGCTACGTTATGTTAAACCTTTTTTCACTTCCTGCGTATCGCACCTGACTACCATTACTGCTAAACAGCTTGTATTTCCTCAAACTCCTCTTGTAGTTGAAGAGACTAAGGTTCCTTGTGGAATGTCTTCAACAAATGTATCCGATGAGTATTGAGTCATGTGTATTTCCTTCTAGTTATATCTGTTCATATGAAGAATAAAGTCAATACAGAGAGTGAAACAAGTCATACATATTCGGCACTGAGGAAACGAGGTTTAAAATGTTCCGGTCCATCTTGCAGCATTATGAAGTCATATTTGAAGCGAAAAAGAGTAGCAGAGGCAAGAAGATACTATGTTGTTGAAGCAGTTGTTGTATTAGTTGTTGTAGTAGTTGTTGTATTAGTTGTTGTAGTAGTTGTTGTATTAGTTGTTGTATTAGTTGTGTAGCAGTTGTAGTAGTAGTAGTAGTCGTAGCAGCATAAACAACAGCAACAATAATAATAATAGTAGTAGTCGTAGTAGCAGCTGCAGTAATAATACTAGTAGTAACAACAGCAGCTGCATCAATAGTAGTAGTGTTCTAAAAATTAGCAGGAGCAGTAGTAGTAGTAATGGTAGCAACAGTTGTAGATGTAGTAATAAAGAGGTAGTAGCATGGCTATAGTAGTGACAGAAGTAACAATAGAAAGTAGTAGTTAAAGAATTTGAAGTAGTAGCAACAGTAGTAGTGGCTGTAACAATAGTATTGGTGGTACATAAGAGCAAAAGAATAAAGGAGCACTGCAGGAGATCTACTGAGCCGCGTCAGGCAGGATAAGTGTTGGAAGGAAATTAACATTTCTCCCCCCCCCCTCTTTCGTAGCGTCTCCTGGCCTTCTTTATTTTTCCTCGCCTCGGTTCATGACTGACCGAAACGTTTTCATTAGGTTTCTCTCGTAAGTGCATGCAATTGGTGGATCTGTTCCTACGCATTACGTATTATAAACATAAATATAAATATATATAAATATAGTTCAGACTGTGGCTGGTCACAACTCGCGCTGTGCTACTCTGTGAACCAAAAAAACATTCCCTGAATCCATCAGTTGCTTCCTTGCAACGTTGCATAGCCCCTGAAGACGCACCGAGAAGTGTCAAAGTAGTTCAGGTAAAGATTTCCACCAGATTGCCTGTCTGGATTGTTTGTAATATATATATATATATATATATATATATATATATATATATATATATATATATATATATATATATATATATATATATATATATATATATATATATATATATATATATGTGTGTGTGTGTGTGTGTGTGTGTGTGGAGAAATTTTCTCCAGGAGGGGGTATCAGCCTTATCAGCTCCCTTCAGCCCTTTTCGGAACTGAGGGGCCCAGCCCTTTTCATAACTGAGTTGCCCAACCCTCTCTGAAAGGGCAGATGACGTCTTGCTGGCTTCCTGGTCAACAATTTAATTTGTAACACGTGTTCGTACCCGGGCGCGACAGTAAGTCACGTCACCACTGACCACTGTTGCAACGAGTGTGAATTAATGAGAGAAAATCGATCTCTTACAGTAGTAGGAAAATTAAGGAAATCCTACAACCACTCTTATACCATGTTAGATAGTATACACAGTCTTCTAAGCAAAATACGATAACTGATGCATATATAATGATTATTGCAGAAGTTTAGAAAACCTTCGTGTCTTGCCATGGTCACTACATCTTACTGAAGAAGCTGAAACGGAAGATATGTACATCATCTAAGTGAAGGTTCCACGGACGGTCAGTATCTCTCCTTGGTGTCACCTAGAGAACAAGGTAATCTTGGCATTAGGATTACATGACATCATGACGATATTCTCTAGTAGTAGGCTTATTGTTCAATTAATTATCTATTGGCAATTTATATTTGACTTGTATATGCCTTGAATCTTATTTTACTCTGCTGTTAGACTTCTGATTCCACAATTAAACTTATTGAACTCTTTCATAGCAAATATATTCAACTATTAGTCTTTCTCCTCCCTATTAATTAAACTATTGTACAAAGCTCTCTGACTTAATGTACATTAGTATTACACTTTTTGATTTATTGCACACTCTGACTTATTTTACATTACTTACTGCTTTCATCTTCTCACAAAACAAAGGAACACTGGGCGACTGGATTCTATATTAAAACAATGTTTTCCCTTTGAGGTAAAGTTTATAGAGGGTTCATAGGAAACGTGAAACTGTGTAAGTTCAGTGAGAAACATACAGTAGTTTGCAAATTAATTGGGACACAAGTAAACTTTGTAATTATTTTAGATGTCTTAGTCTCCGACTTAATTAATGTAGTTTTGTTTCTTTTGAGAAGGGTTTGCTATCGACTTCTGGCAACCATCCAGCTGTGGTGTTACGCTGAGACTCTCGTCAGTACTACAACAGATGTTGTTCTGTAAGGCTATTCCTGCAAGCATGCTCCATGAATGAATGAGGTTTCGAAAAATTCTCCCCTTTAATTCATGATTAACGTTGAAATTCATGATGGATGTTACACCTAGGAAAGGTGCAAGTATTGCAGCTCCTAGAAAACATGATGATTTGAGTATCAGACAGATCGCCGAAAATTTGAGCCTAACAAAGACAATTGTTGGCAGGATTCTGAAGAAAGCTGACAACACTGGTGATTGTGGAGCGCTGCGTCGAGGAAGATGTTTAAGAAAAACCAAGACAGCAGCTCACGATGACAAAATTATCATAAGGAATAGTGCTAACGATCCCAAGAACAATAGCAACGATCTACAGAAAGATTTGGCATCTTCAACTGTTCGACGAAGGCTCCTTCAAATTGGCAGAACTACCAAAAAGCAGATAAAGAACAATTATTGAGTGCTGCTATTAAGAAACAACGGCTGCAGTAGGCACTTAATCATATAGGAAGGACGACGAATGAATGGAGAAAATTTATATTTTTGAAGTACATAGGAACAGATCAGTAGTAGTGAGACAGAGTAAAGGCGAACCTCTTCAGAATAGGCACATTTAACAAGCGCCTAAACAAAAGCCCCTAACGCCTTGTTATTGTTGAGGGAACGATGAACATTGACAAATACAATGCAATCCTTGCAATTCATTTGCTTCCCACTGTTGCATAGAGACTTTCCTGATAGTGAAAGCATTTTCCAGCTGGATCTTACACAATGCCACACTTCCAGAAAATGCTGACATTCTGTTCTATCTATTGAAAACCATAACTATAAGTACACGGTTTCATTGTTCAGTTCTAGAGAAAGCTTTCTCATATTTCGTTGTGTCGTTGTCTAAGGGAACAAGAAGGTGGTTAGGGGTTCGGTTCGCTGAAAAAAAATGCCTGAAAAAGTGAGATGGTGTCTGCGGTGTAGACATCACGAGTGAGTAAGATTCAGCATAAGTCTCTAAGCGAAGGTCTTCAGTTGACGTCCAGAAAAGGTTTCTGCCGTCTACAAACGTTCAAGAAAATTTTCATCTGGCAGAAAGCTTTGGTTTGGTAAACCTCACGACCTGAACCTAACCAGATGTTTTTGCATGCTCAGGTCAGTCGCACTTCAACGATTCTCACTGCACCTTTCAAAGTTTTGGGTGTAATTGTACGGGTTACTTATCAGATATAGTGGAAATGACCCCATATTGAGAACCGGATACACAAACAGGACATATTCTTTATATTTGAATTTTCTCACATTTTTTTGTGTCTACAACTTTACTGTTTGTTGTGATGGTGGATGTTGTAATTGACAAGATAATAAGTCAAATCAAAAATAAAATTTCCCTAAGGATTTGAAAGAAGGACTCTAAGGATCTAAGCTATGAGGTGGAAAAAATAACATTTAATAGAAAAAAATCCCATCAAATTGTTTTGATTCTGATGAAGTGTTGTTGCTTCATGGATTTTGAGTTACCCTCCTTTTTCTAGGATCACAGCATATTACCTCCTATTTCCCAGATGCTGTGTAGCCTTATGAATTTAGTGCTTCTTCGAGTTTATAATGATAGTAATAATAATTATGGAAGTGAGAAACCAAACTTACCATTAAATGAGCAGTTAATCAAACAAAAAATCGACAACCTAAAAGCATTTTTTATGAACAAGACTCAAAACCTTGTCAATACGTCCAAAAAATTTTGACATGTTCATCTCACTACTGGATTTCAGAAACAACGGCTAAAACCCCATTCCACAAATGGGGCTCCAAACCAATATGAAAGAATTAAAGCCCGAGGGCACAAACGTCGCAAATTTTAAGAATCTTTGAAAGTGGTCTAAGAAGCAAGATCACTAACCAATGATTCCCATCAATTGTATAAATCAATGCAGCTCCTGCCTCACACAACTACTGGACTACTATGCCATGGTCTTGGATGCACTGAAGGACAAACAGAATGCAAATGTAGTATACACAGACTTTGCAAAAGCCTTCTACAAATACGATCATGGTGCAATAGCGCAGACAATACGTACGAAAGGAATAGGATGGATAGTGAGACACTTCAAATGTAGGGATGGGACGATACCGATTACGATACCCAATTTTCGGCCGATATTGATACCAATATTTTTCCTATATTTAATTTTTTAAAATTATAATGGCTATGTTCAAAATAGAAGGAAGTGTTTTTTGCGTAATGCGTATTAAATAACACTGGACAGAAATGTTAAAAGCAGGTGTGTATATAGTTTTTGAATGGTAGGTGCTTTTATTTAATAAATGATTGAAAGACGGGAAGGTACCTAGGGATTGACAGAGAGCATACATAATTCCTTCGTATAAAGGCAAAGGGGACAAAAGAGGATGTAAGAATTATAAGGGAATAAGAATATTGAGTATACCTGGTAAGGTATACGGTAGAATTATTATAGAATAAAATCAAGAGTTAATCGGAGAGCAGGATCACAGATCAACAAGGAGGCTTTACGAAGGGTAGTATAGTAAAAGTAGGCTTCAGGCAGGGATGGGTGATGTCATCATCAGGGTGACATCACCCAGTGCCTGGGTGATGTCACATATTTATTAAGTTGAAAATTTATCTTTCCCTTTTTTTGTTCTGCCACATTATAATCCCAAATGCCAAAAGCTTTGCAATTATCTGTGTATATTATTTATGAATATCACATCCGAAACTATTCCAAGTTTATCTAAATTCTGCAAAAGTCAGAAGCCTCTTAAGCTTATCCTGTGTTGTCCTTGGCTGTGTATATTTTGTTACACCTGTTAACACAGGGAGTAGAAAGTCAAAAGTAAATATCTTGCTACTATCTTAATCAAATCCACATTAAACATTTTTTCGCAGTGAGAGAAAAGAGTGAGGACACTAGTGTTGACAGAGGGGATAAAAAAGGGAGAATGAGTGTTGACGTAGGGAGTAAAGAAGGGAGAACCTGTATGGACAGAACGAGTAAAGGAGGCAAAGAAAAAGTGTTGACAAAGAGTGTATAAAAGGTTGATATGGAATGTGTTGAGAGAGGAGAGTAAAGTACTGAGAAAACCCATTGTTGAAAAAGGGAGAAAAAATGGAGCGAGAACTTGTGTTGACACTTTAAATAAGGAAGAGAGAGCTTTTCCCAGGGTTAGTGAAGAGTAAGTGAAGTGTAACAAAATGGAATAAAACTTGCCTTCCTCCTCGTGGTCCAGGACCACACTAGGGAGTTCGTAATTCTGGTCCGGAACTTTTTTGGGGTGTTGCTCATTCCAAGGCTGGACGTCGGCGGAGATGAAGATCAAATAGAAGGTGTTTGTGACCAGATACGTTCCTATTGAGATGAGGAAGACGGTCCTCCAGGCACTGACTGTTTCCTGAAGGATGAATAATAATATTGAATTTCATCAAGAAAACTCTGGTAGAGCGAGTATTAGTGTTTTGTAAAATTAGAAAGGAGTCATTGGTGTGTGAGAGTTTGGTGGTGTGTGGGAATATTTGGTAGTGTGCAAGTGATCAGTGGAGTGTGGTAGTGCCAGGCAGAGTATATAAGTAGAAATTTATGATACGGGTAACAGTTGAGTGTTTTTACTATCGAAATGTTTTGTCTGCACAGCAAGCTTCTTCACTCGTATTCAGAGATGTTTTGATAATACGAGGTTATCAGTCCCTGGTTGGGTCTAGTTGGATTACTGGTATCTTTTTTTCTGTTTCATAAACGCGAGAGGTAACAGAAACATTTTGCTTCTATTATTTATACCTAGTTTGTTATAGGAGATTAAAATAACAGGGGTAAACGATTAGTTACCCCTCCATATAAATTACTAAAAGGGAAAAGAAAGAAATTCCGAAGTTGGGTTTGAATGTGCGTCGGTGTAGTACACAAGATGGGGAAAACATGATTGGTAATGTTATGAATCAAAGGAAGCTGAATTGTCTAGCACAAAGTAAATATAAGGTAAGAAAAATGGAAGAAGTTCAGTGAGGAAGAGTAAATGTGGTTAGATCTGGAGTGAGAGAACTCTAGCTAAGGAACGGACGGTAGTATTATCAAATGATGAAATATGGACAGAGAAGAGGATGGGAAAAAAAAATTAAGAATTATGTTATGCAGGTTTCTGCATTAATGTGAAGATAGTTTGTGTATGTAAGGAGATTGCATTGTGGCGAAAAAGTACTCCATAAATGTTTAAAAATGGACGGGTATTAGACATGGCTCCCAGCATCACTTGGGAGCAGGGTTGCCATCTTAGCGTTTTCTGTATATTTTTTTTTTTGGGGGGGGCGATATTTTTTTTTTTTTTCAAAATTTAGCTGACGCGCTTTTTAGATTTTTTTGAGTTGCTTTAGCTCGAAATCTAGCGCGTTTTTGCAATATATTTTTCCCCAAGCCTAGCTAAGTATATATGTAATAAATAAAAGCCTAAATAAAAGTAAGGAAAAAATTAAGGTTAATAATGAGTTTTGCAGTTTTGTTAAGCTCAGGTTAGACATGATCATTCGCCCTGTGCAGTCGCAGAAGATCTTACTCGTCTTTCCAGTCTCCCTACGATCCCCGTTGGGAAGGGAATGTCTATCCTTCAGTCTTGACCATTACTCTTCCATGATGCTTGCTCATGGAGTAAAGATCAAACAGTCCAATGAAGTTATAAATGACTCTACCGAACGTTCCCTTGCTGCCCCTGTGAAGACCTGCTTGCAGGTCAAATTAACAACTATCTACTCTTTCAAAGACTCCTTCATTGTCGTCTGTACTGATGATAATGAAGCTTCGAAACATATGGCCGACACCGCGGTGAAGACACTCAGTGACCGGCAATTCAACATCTCTCCTTCACCTTTCCTGCTGACAAAGCATTCTGTTTTTGTCAAAAAGTTGGATAAGATCATCACTTCCCTATCAACTGCTGACCTGAAGACCTCTATCGAGGAACAAAACACTCGGGCCGCGATTGACAACATCTCCAAAATTTCAAACGCCTCTTCAATGGTCAAACTCACCTTCTCCGACATAGAAATTGCTACTAAGGCGCTTTTTGATGGTATAGTCATCTCCTACTACCATATTCATTCACTACACATCGAACCAGAACGTTTTGCTCATATCTCACTCTGCTGGAACTGTTATTCTTACCACCACTCGACGTCCGACTGTCCCATTAAAAACAAGAAATTCTGTTCCAACGGCGGAAATGACGGTCATGATTTCAAAGCATGTCCAACCACCAACGTCACTCCAACCTGCCTCAATTGCAAGGGTACTCATCATACCCTTGTTGTTAAATGCCCACTACGGAAGGAAGTGCTCTCTAAGATGCTAAGAAGATCAGCCCAAAATCGCAAACATCTGCCGCAATAACAAAACTGCAGTCTGATACCAAGAAAATTCTTCAAGCTACACAACAGTCATCTCTATCCCTACTCCCTCTCTCCACTTCCGGAAGCGGCTCCCTCCAAGGTGCTGTATTGCATGGTGTATACGCACCTTGCGAATGCAGTCAACCCACTTACTTACTTAATAGTCTTCCCAGACTCCACACTTTCAGCAGCAGACGTCCTCCGGATTCCTCCTAAGGTCGTTAAGTTCCCTACTCCTGCTGACCCGTCTTCTTCTACCCAAGCAACTGTTCCTACACCTTCTACAACCATCGACACCTCTGCACTTTGCTGCCTCGACCACCACCTCCCACCCTCCAGAACCGACCAATGAAAGGACTCCGGTTTTTCCCACCATTGAGGAGCCACCACCGACGAATCAGCTCCATCACCTCAACTACAGCTACCAAAAGCCAAGAGAGCCAAGACACAAGCACCTGAAATTTCACCTCAAGATACACAAATACCTGAAAAAATGGAAGAAGAAACAGAATTTAGAGCAACTGAACCTATCACTTTATACACAAGTAATTAACTCAGCTATTCGTTGCATGCAGCTCAAGCAATCTATAACATGCACCAAGAAACTATCAAGTGCACTGTTCCTCCTGGTTGCGAACTTCACACTGAACTCGCCCTAATTGAAGAGTTAGCAGCCGACTTCAATCACCTTTTCAAAATTACCCTATTGTCAAAATCTTCATTCAAAAGACTTCTACCAACGAAGTAACTGCCACCTCTCTACAAACGTAACGACCAATCACCTCGAATTCTTGCCACCCTCTCCATCCCGCCTCCCGTCGATCTCCAATCACAAATCACCTTCCACATCTATATACCCACTGCCAAGATGCAGCCTGCACAGCTTTCTACTTATGTCTTCTACATCGCTACCTATTCCCGTTTCTCCAGTTCTCTCCCACAAGCGCTCAGCTGCTGGGTTAAGCCCTGGCACTTTTTCTACGACTAAGGACACTCCTCTCCAACGCTATTCTTCGTCTGCCCCGTCTTCCCCGCTCATCCCATTGGGGTCTTACCTAAATTCTCTTGAACTTGGTTAGATCAGGTTAGACAGGTCCAGATCACGTTCAGTCCCGACTCACCTGACGTGAGTGATAATGTCCTGCTCTGTGAACCTATGACTGTCTGACAGACTGCCTGACAGGCACTGACAGACTGTCTGACAGACTGTTTAACAGACTCTCTGACACATCTATCACACCCATTCGGCTTTTGTTTAGACCCTCCATTGTGTTATCTGTTAACATTTGCGGAAAAAAAATTCTCCAGAATAGGGGGGTATCAGCCCCTTTCAGCCCTCAGGGACGGCCCTTCAGAAAGGGCAATGGAGTCTTGCGCTTCCACATCAATACATTAATTGGAAGCATATGGCCAGTGTGTGTCATAGACACGCCACTTCCTTGCAAGAAACCAGTGTTGCAACCATAGTGTGGATTAATAAGAGGAAATTAATCTCTTACAGATAGCAGCAAAAGTAAGGAAACCTTGCACCCACTATGAACTTAGCATGAATTGTTATCTATGCCCATACAACGAGGAAGTAAACATCCTGAATTGCTAATTGGTGCAGTTTGGCAAGGCAGGGAAAACTGCTGAGATCAGTGGCTAGAGGCAGCATCCAAGTGGCAGAGGGCACCGCGAGGTAGATTGATATTAACCACGGACTGAGGAACGTGTTGCGCGTGCATTGACCTTTAACAAAGGAACTAACAGTGCGTCCTCAACCACACAGTCAATCTCAATTCTCATGAGATAAATATTAAAAAGAAGTGTGCGCAGCTTCTTATAACATTACTGTGAGATGAACAAATAGACATATCTTGGGGAACGTAGTGTATCAATGCGAGTTTTGCCAATTTCCAGACTGAGTGGAAGACGTGGACATTCTTAAGGACACTTCAGCTTCTTTTAAGTCATCCATTTCTGTCGTATGCTGCTCACACTGCAAGGGCAAGGTAGGTTTTGAACCATCTTGTTACACAGGGGAACTGTGAAGTTCTTGTAGTCACAAGGGATTTGAAATCGTCCTATAGACGGCAGTAATGAACGGGTCATCTAACCCAAAAAAGTGAGTAGCTATGGCACTGTTTAGTATTCAGTTACTGAATGTATATTGCCATCGCTCCTCAGGGGCAATTATTCTCATACTCACGTTTATCTTACTTTTTCACACAGCCCTTAGGGAGTGTATACGACAGCTCTTCAAGATACGTCCTTGGAGGTGGCTGCGAGGGAGGGAGCTGTCTTTCAAGCTAAGTTACCATCTACAGTTCACTTTATTTTTTTACTTAGCTTGCCAATATCCCTAAAAACATTACTATTATTGTCACTTTATTTGCTCTGACTTTATTTTGAGCAAGAAATATACTCAGCATTTAGTGTCCAGTGCCTAAGTGACTCGAAATACGAAAAATGGTTAAGGAAAGTAGAGAACGATGATACGAAACGTTTTTGTAAGTATTGCAATTGTTCAATTGCAGCTAAATTGACACTGAAAGACACAAAAATTCGGCCAAGCATAAGAAAATTGAAGAACCATTAAGTACATAAAGGAACACAAAGCTTCAGTCTAAAAAACTCAGCGATGATGCAAGAAGAACAGAGGGAGATATGTCTTTGTTCCTTGCTGAACATTGTTCATAATGAGTAGTTGATCCCTTAAGTGAACGCTACAAAGAACATTTTGCAAACAGTTCTGAAAATAGAAGGCTTAGACTCAGGAGACAAAATGTAGAGCGGTTGTGTACGATGCACTGACACCATATGTTAGCGATGACTTGAAAGCTGATATTGGAAACACTAAATTCAGCTTATTAATAGATGAAAGGAATGATATTTCTGTAACTAAACTATTAGGAATTATTCTTAGACAAACAAGCAGAGGTTACTTATTTAGATTTAGCTGAACTTCATGATCACAATGCTGCTGCAGTATGCGAGGCTTTAAAGGAATACTTGAAAAGTAATGAACTTAAGTTACAAAAACTTATTGTCCTTGGCAGTGATAGAGCTTCTGTTATAACTGGTGTCAACAATGGAGTGTACACAAAATTAAAATCTGAAGTTGAATATCAAGAGTTTGAGAGCTATTTTGACTATTAAATACAGACTGACAAGGCATGTTAAACCGTAAATGATGTTATGATCTCAAACTACCTAATTAATTAAGTCATGCGAAAAATAGACTATGTATACATATCAACCTCCTCAACAAGAAACAGCTACACATGTTGAGGAAGAGATGGTTGACTAGGATTAAGCAGATCTAGAATAATATCCTGTATACTGATGAGTGAGAACAGTGCATGTGTCCTGTAGCTCGTTTGCTACCACACAAACAACACACATTGAGGTCCAGGGTTCGATCCTCGGTACGGGTGGAGCCATTTGGGCATGTTTCCAAAAGACACCTGCTGTCCCTGTTTACCTATCAGTACAATGGGTACCTGGGTGCTAGCTGTTATGCCCCAGGTCATTAGAGGTTAATTTATATATAATTTATATGGAATTGTCCACTTAATATTATACTCAGGGTTTCTTTAATAAAGCTAATTAAAGATTCCACTAGTTTATAATATTATCTGGTTTATGAATTTGTAATTATTAAACCCGGGTATAATATATATATATAGGGAGTAATGTGTTAGGTAGGTTTGTAACGCCTGTCTAAGGTTTGACGAGGTATGCTCTTGTTGAGGTAGTTCAGACCTCTCTACCTTCTTGACCGAGTTGAGGTTATACCAGAGTGTTCTGTTGTGGACAGTTCTCCCTTCCCTCTGACTCGGTGAATATGGGCTAAGCTCTTCATCAATACTCTGGATTAAGCTCTTACGCTTTTGAGGAACTTTTGGCTAAGATTCCTTTGGATTATCCGAGCAGGAATTCGCTGTGGAATTCAGTGTCGTTTTAAGATATCCACCCAGTGTTACTCAAGAGAATTGTGTTTATAGAATATATATATATATATATATATATACTTTAAGGTGTTGATGTGTGTGTCAAAGGACACTGATTATAGTGTTATTATAAGTGCTCTTATATATTGAAAAGTGTTCAAATAAGCGCTTTGGAGCATACCTTAGTTTTGTGATGGACAAGGTCAGACTATATGCTGACTAAGTGATATTTAATAGATACTTTCTAATATCTAAAAAGAGTTTAAACTTTTAAATAAAACCAGTAAAGGCGTGTTGAATTCTCATTTGTGCCTACTCTTATGAAATTCTAAGTTTCCTCTCAAAGTGAAATTGTTATGAAGGTAACTAGCCCCTAGACTAAGGTTCGAATCGTAACAAGTGGGGGCCTGTCCGGGAGTGAACTACTTTACAATGGAACGTGACATACCACAGTTGGTGAAGGACTTAACTCCGGATACGTTGGAGACTTTACCACTACAGCAATGCTGGCAAGTTGCTAAAAGTCTGGGAGTTCCCTATAACAATCGTTATATGGCTGGTACTCTCCGTTCTATGCTTCAGAACATGTTGTTTCCTCCACCTTCTGATACGGCCCAGATATTGAACCCTCATGTAGAGCCACCCCCAGTGGAATCTTTGGCTCTAGGAGTAGACGACTTAGCAACTTCATTTGAAAACCTCACTCTGGGAGCAGAGGCTATGCATACAGACAACGTATCACTTGAGTCAGGTAATGAGAGCCCTTTAGCAAGCTCTGGTCGTGTGCGGACGACAGGAGTTGGAACTCGTCCCAAGCTTCGTCTAGAGGAACTCCATCCTCCCACTCCTCCTGTACCTTTGTCTCCTCTCTCTCTCTCGAACACTTTCAACATATGGAACATCTCATAAAGTTGCAGACAGCACAACTAGAAGCCCAACGTCAGCTGTATAAAGAAGAATTCGAGAGGGAAAACATCAGATTCGAGAGACAAAAAGATGAGGAGAGGAGTAAATCATCTGCCCCTTCAACCCTGTCTTTTGACCTGCACAAGGCTGCCTTATTAGTGCCTAGATTCTGTGAGAAGGACTTAGACACTTACTTCGACACATTTGAGAATCAGGCAAGAGGTATGCAATGGCCACGGGAACATTGGGCTACCTTACTTCACACCACCCTTACTGGTAAGGCACAAGCCTGTACAGCAGCTCTTCCTTACGACAAGTATGCTGATTATGAAGCGGTGAAGAAGATAATTTTAAAGGAATATGACTTGCTTCCCTTAAGTTATCAGCGTACCTTCCGCTCTCTACGACGACTACCTGGCCAGACCTGGGTAGAATTCGCCCGACAAAAGAAAGTGGCTCTAGAACGATGGTTGAGGTCTACAGGTTGTGATTCCATGGAGCGCTTGATACAGTTAATCCTGCAAGAGGAA
>WNWK01018045.1:22500-40964 GCA_009830355.1 Cherax destructor
AAAACGAATGGAGAGGTAGAAACGATGAAGAAGAAAGAGACTGCTTTGGAAACTGTTGTGGAAACATCGAACACCTTCTCCGTGCTACCCGATGAATGTGAGTCGACTACTGGGAACGTCACGACGAACGACACCAAGGAAGGTAAAAACATTGTTGTTGTTGGGAATAGCCAGGTTAGGTATATGGATAGGGCATTCTGCTTGAAGGATAGGAGTAGGAGACAGAGGGTTTGCTTTCCTGGGGCTGGGATGGAGGATATTGTTAGCCGGCTTGACAACATCATGAACGGTAATGGGATCAATCCTATTATCTGCCTCAGTGCTGGAGGCAATGATGTAGGCAAGCGTAGAAGTGAGGATTTAGTTAGAAGGTACAGGACAGCAATAGACATAATTAGGAAGAAGGGGGCGCCCTGTTATATGTGGCATTTTGCCAAGAAGGGGTTTTGGAAATGAATGACTGTCCAGAACGATTGGTATACATTACTGGCTGGACAAACACTGTAAGGATAATACAGTCCCATTCATTGGCAACTGGGACCACTTCTATGGCCGAAATGACATGTATGCCAGGGATGGGGTTCACTTATCCAGGGCAGGTGTAGAATTTCTCTCTAGCTCAGTTGAGGATGTTATTAGGGCTTTAAACTAGGATTAGTTAGAGGTATGGGTTTAGGAATGGTGAATAATGAGGGTCAAAATATTGATTCAGGCTTTGATATCATAAATCTTAACAATAACAGTAATCGAGTAACACAGGGTAATGATAGTAACATAAATTGTGTAAAACAAAAGCTGAATATGAAAAAGGTTCACAAGAAGATACATATCAATGAATTTTACACTAACTGTCGAAGTGCCAGAAATAAAATTAACGAATTACTTTTGGTAGCATGTGCTGGGAACTTTGATGTCATTGCAATAACTGAAACATGGTATAATATAAAGAGTCGAGATATGATTGCTGAGTGTCATATTCAGGGGTTTAAGTTGTTCCATGTAGATAGATATAATGGGAAAGGAGTTGGAGTTGCATTATATGTACGAGAAAATATAAATTGCTGAATAAAAACAGGCATAAAAATAGATGGATCATTAACAGAATCTGTTTGGGTAGAGTTTCTAGAAGGTCAAGAAAAACTGATTCTAAGTGTAATATACCGACCTCCAGGCTTGGATCACGATAGAGGGAGACTTCTTTGGGACGAAATTGTTAGGGCTTCTAGACATAATAACGTAGTGATAGTAGGGGATTTTAACTTTAGTCAAATTGACTGGACTTCTTTGACCGGTAATCTGGAGTCCAGTGACTTTATGGAAGTAGTTCAGGACTGTTTTCTGAAGCAGTGTGTGACGGAGCCTACCAGAGGTAATAATTTTCTCGACCTAGTCTTGTCAAATAAAGAAACCCTTGTAAATAATCTGGAGATCACTGAAGAGCTTGGCGCAAGTGATCACAAATCCATTACTTTTAATATTACCTGGTAGTACGAGAATAGGGATAATACGGTAAAAGTTCCTGATTTTCGTTCTGCCGACTATATTGGACTTAGAGAACATCTGTCTAATCTCGACTGGGGTAATCTAGCTAACGATTACGATGGGATCTGCATATATGTTTTTTTTCCTAATAATGTTCAACGTGCACAGAGTATATTTATTCCCCAGAGAGAATTTAGGTCAAATAATAACGATCCCAAATGGTTTAACAGGAGGCTAAAACATCTATTAGGGGAGAAAAGAGGAATTTATAGGCGCATCAAAAGAGGAGATGTTAACCTTATTGACCAATATGTTCAGTTGAAAAGAGAAGTAAAAAAGGGGATTAGAAAGGCTAAACGTGACTATGAGATTAAGGTTGCTAATGAATCAAAGACTAATCCAAAAGGGTTCTTTCAAGTGTATAGGACGAAGGTGAGGGAAAAGGTAGGACCTCTGAAAACTGGGAATGGACAGCTGACGGATAACGAACTGGAAATGTGTTCTCTATTTATTGACTATTTTTTGTCAGTCTTTACACAAGAAGACGTAAATGAGATTCCAGAAATTAACACTTATTCAGTTCCTGAAGAATTCAAGTTAACTAATATTACTGTCACGAGGGACATGGTTATCAAACAGATAGATAAACTGAAGCAAAATAAGTCCCCGGGACCCGACGAGTTGTTTTCCAGTGTACTTAAAGAATGCAAGATGGAACTTAGTAAGCCATTAACGAATGTGTTTAATACGTCCATCCTAACTGGTGTTGTGCCAGAAATGTGGAAGATAGCTAATGTAGTTCCTATATTCAAATCAGGGGATAAGTCAATTCCATCAAATTACCGTCCAATAAGCCTCACATCTATAGTAGGCAAATTATTAGAATCAATTATAGCTGATATTATTAGAAGTCACCTTGAAGAACATAATTTGATTAATGAATCTCAGCATGGGTTCACGAGAGGTCGTTCCTGCCTGACAAATTTACTGACGTTTTTCAATAAAACATTTGAGGCAGTAGACAGTGATAAAGAATATAATATAGTTTACTTGGATTTCAGTAAGGCCTTCGATAGAGTGCCTCACAAGAGACTCACAAGAAAGGTGGCAGCTCATGGTATAGGAGGTAAAGTTCTAGCATGGATAGAGGCATGGCTTACCAATAGAAAGCAGAGAGTTTCCATTAATGGGGTCAAATTTGAATGGGGATTAGTCACTAGTGGCGTTCCACAAGGATCAGTTTTAGGCCAATTGTTCATAATTTACATAAATTACCTTGATGAAGGAATTGCAAGTGACATGAGTAAATTTGCTGATGATACAAAAATAGGCCGTATGATTCATTCTGAGGAGGATACCAGTGAACTCCAGGAGGATTTGGACAAATTAATGTCTTGGTCTGAAAAGTGGCAGATGAAGTTCAATGTGGACAAGTGTAAGGTACTAGTCCTTGGTAATGAAAATATCCCTCGAATTTATAAACTAGGTGAAGTAGAGCTTGATCATACAGGATGTGAAAAAGACTTGGGAGTCATGGTAAGGAGAAATCTAAAGCCAAGACAACAGTGCCTAAGTGTGTGCAATAAGGCTTACATATTACTAGGATTTATTTCAAGAAGTATAGGCAACAGAAGTCCAAAAGTTATTTTACAGCTCTATACATCATTAGTGAGGCCTCACTTGGATTATGCCGCCCAGTTTTGGTCTCCTTACTACAGGATGGATATAGATTCGTTGGAGAACATACAGAGAAGGATAACTAAAATTATTTACTGTATAAAGAATCTCCTGTATGAAGATAGACTTAGAGCATTGAATCTTCCCTCTCTGGAGAGACATAGAATGAGGGGAGATATCATCGAAGTGTATAAGTCGATGATGGGCATAAACAAAGGAGATATTAATAAAATACTGAGGATATCGAACCAAGTAAGAACCAGCAATAACGGGTATAAGTTAGATAAATTTAGATTCATAAAGGACAAAGTTAAGTACTGGTTTTCGAACAGAGTTGTGGATGCGTGGAACAATCTCCCGTGTAGGGTGATCAATGCTGGGACCTTGGGCAACTTTAAAAAGAGATTGGACAAATATATGAGTGGGAGGGGCTGGGTTTGATTGGTGTCGTGGGTACGGGAGTAAATTCTTGGGTAGCTATGTGTATTATTGGTTTTGATATGAACCTTCCTTGTATGGGCCAGTAGGCCTTCTGCAGTGTTCCTCCATTCTTATGTTCATAAAGAGAGAGAGAGAGAGAGAGTGAGAGAGACAAATAGAGGGAGAGAGAGAGAATATATGGTAACTCACACCATCATGGTTAGACCATACACAAAATACACTGAAATCAGGAAAGAGACTAGTTAAATAGACTATCACCTCAGCACAAGAGAGGATAAGTCCACATACACACATGGTCCCAACAGTGGACACAGATCATGCACACGGACACCTCACCTCAAAAAATAAGAAGGAAGGAGTACTCCCACAATCACCTCAGTAAATAACGGACGACACTGCCGAAAACCCTTGTGTTAACTTCACCACGTACCGATGCTCATGGAGATCCTTCTGACGGCCAGGTTAGAGACCTTGCCAGCTGCGAGGAGCCTGTCAAGAATGGCACAATACACGAGGCTGAAGATCCACATAACCAGATAAGGAAGAGAAGACAACATTCCATTCTGTGGGGTGAAAACTGACACTCATGAGCTTGTATTAATATTGGTAGAATTACCGACAATATGTTAAGTCAACGGACACAAGTGCAGCTAATGTGACATTTTGGTGTGGCAACGTTTCGCTCTCCATAAGCTTAGTCAAGATGTTATGGCTTGACAATGCTCCTGGAGAGCGAAACATTGCAACAATAAAAATGTCACAATAGTTCACTTGTGTCCTTTTACTTAACTCATGAGCTTAGCTAATTAAAGAAGGAGGTGGTACACATAGATTACATGAGTTAAACCCGAAATTAACTTAGTTAACCATATCTAACCATAGATATTTAATACCACAAGGCTGGCGGAGGTTGGCTATTTCTTCTCATCCTCCAGGAACAATGGGCAACGGTAAACATATATATATATATATATATATATATATATATATATATATATATATATATATATATATATATATATATATAGTATACTTTTAGGCAGAGATCCTCAAAATGGCGGTGGTCACACCTAGGTGTGAAATTGAGGTGTGAAAATTTTCGCAACTAGGTGCTAATGACCCTCCTGCCCCGCCCTGTTCCGCTCACGGCCCCCCAACGCCCCCCACACATTTTTTTTTTTTCTAATTTTTTTTTTTTTAAATTTTCAAATTTTTCGAATGTTTTTCAAATTTTCAAATTTTTCGATTTTTTTTCCATATTTTCATTTTTTTCGAATTTTCATTTTTTTTGAATTTTCAATTTTTTTTCAAATTTTCATTTTTTTTTTAATATCCCTATGGGATACTCTTTTAAATTTCTCGATATAGTAATACATACAAATTTTTTCTAGTTTTTCAATAAAAAGCACGAAAGTTTTGAAGATCCCTATGGGGTGTGGTAAAAAATTTATCGATATTCTGTAATACTTCAGTCACCCTCCATCTCCTACAGGAGTACAAGTTGAAACAGGCGAGGTGTGATGTGACGTCATGTGCCGTTCACCGCCTGCGCCCCAGCGCCCGGTGAGGTCACACCAGTGACGTCATTATTCCTCTCTCTAAGTTAAATGAGCTAAGACCAACAAACTAAAACATGGGGTGTACAACAGGATTGAACAAAGTTACTTTTTCATCTTGTTAAATGTAGGATAACACTAATACACAATATTTTTTTTCTTCATTTATTTATTATATATTTCAATACATATACAATTTTCGGGTAACAGAATACAAAGATACATTTTACAAATTTCTGGTAATATAATATTCCATGTTTTCAGGTAACAGAAATAAAAAGTTCCAGTCTTACATTAACAAATTTCTGGTAATACATGTTACAAATTGTACAACAGCAATTTTCTTTGATTAAGCAGTGAATATATCAGAAAACTATACCCTAAAATTCTAAAACCCTTTACCTCTACCACCAGTGAACTCTTGTCCCCTTTCCCCTTTCCCCTTATAAATAAATACAGAGTCCACAAAACATAAACCCAAATAATGAAATACAGAGTCCACCATAACATTGCCTCTAGTCCTAAGGATATGCAGTGAAGACTCACTGAAGACGGTAAATAAAATTTACAGTGAGCACAAATAAATATACATTTTACAGTTCATAAAAGTGCAATAATTACATGGTACAAATTGTACAACAGCAATTTCCTTTAATAAGCAATGTATATATCAGAAAACTATACCCATAACCATTTATCTACAATCAGTGAACTCCTGTCCCCTTCCCCCCTTATGCGTGATACAGAGTCCACAAATAACATAAACCCAAATAATGCAATACCGAGTCCACAATAACATTAGCTCTAGTCCTAATAATATGCAGTGAAGACTGCAAATAAAATTTACAGTGAGCACAAAATAATATCCTACCACACAAGGTTTCCAGACTCCTTAACTCCACGGAGACTACTACCCTTGTTTCATTACCATCTCTGTACAAAGTATAGTCCAAGACATCCATACCACTGTCACTACCACTCACACTATACCAAACCACACCATGACCCCCGGCACCAGAGGATCCCTGCAAAACCCCTTACTCCCCCCTACCCCCTACAAATACCCCAACCTCACATTCACTCCACCACACACACATCCACTTCCAACACACTATTTATCTAGACAGTCACCCGGTCCCCCAACTGTGATGTCATCCATCCCCCGTCCCCTAAGGGATTAATCCCCCCTATCTACCTATCTACCTATGCCACTCCACCACACCACACCTACCCAATGCTCCACCAGCGCGTCAGTCAAGCCCTTTCAAGACCTTATCTGTCTCCCAATAAACCCTGCACACTCAAGTTTCTGTACCCCTCTGAAAAGATCGAATCCCACTCCCTCCCATATATTAAACGATTCCTGCACATAGTGCGATATATACGGGCCGCCACAGCCCCCATCCTTTTCCCAACACTCATGTCCCTTAATTTCCACGACATGCACACAAAGTCCACCATACAGTACAGTAATCCCTTTTTATCCCTATGTCTAACCCCACCCATATCCAAGTAAATAGCCCATAACAAAGGGATTCCCCCCAAACCCCTTAACACCCCTCCCATCCACCTACGAACCCCATCCAAAGTTTCACAAAAATATACAGCATGCAGAGCCGACTCTGGCAAGCCACACTTCTGACACTTCCCGTCTTTCGCCAACCCCATATGGAATAAATTCTCCCGTGACGCCACTGCCCCATGTAAAAAACGAAACATCAGCTCCCGGTCCCTCGCCAGCAACCTCAGATACCGGAACCCCTTCCATATCCTCTTCCAGTCATATACTGGATAAAGCGCCTTCCCTTCCACTGTCTCCAGCACCAAACCTCATTATAACCGCAACGCTCAACCTTTGTGGCTCACGTATAACAAACAAGCACCGTAGCCAATCTCTGCATTGCCCCAGTTCCCTCGCACCCCACCACTCACTTACTTCCCGCAGCACCCCTTCCACCCCAGCCTCACCTCTCCCCCCCAACCCTCCCTCCTTACCACCCAACGTTTCACATACATACACAACAATCTCCTTTCCAGCCATATTAAACCCAAACCTCCTGAAATTACCCTTTTCCAAACTATCTCCTTCCTGAGCCAATGTCTACCATGTGCCCAAATAAACTTAAAGACCCTACTCTCCAATTCTTTAACATCCCAACTTAATAAAGGAAAAATGTTGGCAATATACCATATCTTACTATATATCATGTTATTAACCGCAATGACCCTCTGCTGCAATGTTAGCTCTCCTGCTCGCCAAATATTCAACCGTTCCGTCCGTCACACTTTTAACCACATTCCTCGAATTCACCTCTCTCGCCTCATCCCTGTCCCTCATGTTAACAATACCACATATTTTCACCCTGTCCACAATTTTCCACCCATACCTGCTACCCAACCCGGCCCCCACCCAATCGCCTACCTCCAACAATATGGATTTAGCTCCATTAACCCTCATGCCAGTTGCACTGCAGAAAAACTTTATGGGAATTCCTATGTTAACCAGCTCCACCTCATGACACACTAACACCGTGGTGTCATCTACATATCCCACCACCTTTCTAATCCCCTTATCCCTCTTCCCCAACCCCTTCCCATCCCCCACTAATCTGTAAAACGGATCCTGTAAGCAAGCGAAAAGAATCTGCGACAGGGGACAACCCTGTCGCAGACCCCTTTCCATCCTAACCACCCCTACCAACCTACCATTTATTTGCACCCTCACACTTGCCCCTGCATATAATGCCCTAACCCAATCCAGCACTTCCAATCCAAACCCCTGCCTTTCCATTATTCCAAACATACTCTCATGCTCCACACTATCATATGCTCCCTTCCAATCCAGTGCAAGTATTCCTCCCTCTACCTCTGTATCTATGAAATCTTTAATACGTTCATGTCCCTCCCCTACACCCCTTCCCGGTAGCCCCCTGTCCCTCCTCTATCCCCTCCCCTAACACTCTTTTTAATCTATTACCTGAAATTTTAACATATATTTTATAATCCGTATTCATAAGGACTAAAGGTCTATAATTCTCTAAAGTTTCCCCTTCCTTCCCCTTCCTCACTAATACCATTACCCCCATACCCATGTCCCTCCCCATTACACCTGTCCTTTTCATACCATTCATTACACCTACCATACAATCCTTTATAATGTCCCAATTCTCCTTACAAAATTCATTTGCCAAACCATTCATACCTGGAGCCTTGCCCTTACTTAACCCTTCCACTGCCTCCCACACCTCCCTCTCACTGATCATGCCCTCCAATCCCTCCCAATCTTCCCTACTCAACCTCTCCCTAATCTTTCCCAATAAAATGCTTCTTTCCTCCTAACCCCCCCCCCCCTCCACTACTCATGTGCCTTGCAAACCACTTATCAGCATACACATTCATTCCTTCCGTGGAATTTATCCTCATACCCTTCACATAATTCCCCATGTTTTCATCCACTTCCAGATACCCCAATGACATTCTATCCCTTCTCTGATTACACTTCCCCAAAATATATTGGGAGAGCCTATCCCCCCACAACACATCATCCATTCCGGCTTTCATTCTACATGCCCCAAACCTCTCATTCTGCAAAGTCATCAACCTATCTTTCAACGCCTTAATTAATTTCCTCTGTCATTCTATGTCCTCCCCACATATAACAGTCTTTCAAGAGGCCCTCAATATAATTTTGTAAACCGTATCTCCATCCTGCTTCTTCCCTTCCCAACCTCTGATAGTAAGCTCGGATGCCAGGCTTCCCCGTACTTACCCACCAATCCACCAAAGCCCGCCCCTCCCTACTCCCCATCCAAAACCCACCCCACCAATCCATAAATTCCTCACTTCTACCATCACCCTTTAATAACTGAACATTTAATTTCCAAAAACCCCTGTACCATTTTGGAACCCCTTCCCACCCCACCTCCACCAACACTCCCCAATGATCCGTGAAACCCACATCCAAATATTGCACCCCCCCTACTACCACGCTACCTGTTACATAAATCCTGTCTAGTCGAGCCGCATACCCTCTTCTAACAAACGTAGGCTCACCCGCACCTCCCACCCCAATCAAGTCTTTCAAACCTATCCTCCTAAGTACGTTTCTTAAGGCTGTAAGAACACAACCTCCACCCCGCGGCTCCACATCCCTCTCTCTAATTACACAATTAAAATCCCCTCCAACAATCGTTACATTTGGCAAATCCCGACATGCATAAATCATGTAATCCAAAACAAAATCCACCTTCACCTTCCTTGCCGCCTCTGCTGGCATGTACACCCCTAAAAAACATACCCTAACTCCACTCCACTCCCCATCCACTCTAACCAGCCTACCCCCCCACACTCCTCCCATCGCAAAGGTTTGAAAGGGCCTGACACCGCCACCGCTACCCCCCCATCCTTTAATCTACTGGATGAACTTGCAAACACTTTGTAGCCATTCAAAAGTAAATCCCCACCACTCCTATAATTGTGTTCCTGTATAAAAGCAACTATCACACCATACCTTCGCAATGTACACTCCACCCAAGCCCTCTTGATTTCATCCCTCAACCCATTTACATTAAGTGTTAAACACTTGAAATCTATGTCAAGGGTTTGCCCCCAGGCCTCTGTGGAAGTTGTTTCCCTGACTTCCCTTTACTCAGTTTACCCATTTGCTTCCCTCCCTTAAAAGTACCCCGCTCTTGCACCAAACCTAGATCTTTTTTAGCAACTTCCACCAAAGGCTTTTTACAGATCCTCTGCTTCGGTGTCAGCACATCCTCACTGCCTGACGAATTGCCAGACCTTTTACGTGTCCTCTGTATTGATTCCACACTACTTGCATTCTCGGTCTGATGGACCTCCACCTGCACATCCTCCATAATTAAGTGGTGGTCCTCTGGACTGGCACTCTCCACACTTTCCACCACATTCACTGCATCTATCAAACCATCATTAGTGTTCACACTTAGCACCGGCAAAGGGTCATCCAATATTTCCTTTAATATTTGTTCCAATGGTACATCCTCTGCCGGACTCTCATGGTGATCACAGTTAACCACTGGCATAACAGATTCCTGCGTTAGAGTCTGACAAACCACCTCAGATCCCTCCACAATCTCACTCCAGAGTTTCGTCTGCTTCTCCCGTTGCGTCTCCTCCTTCCGTTCCTCTCTCTGCGCCTGCACTTTCACTACTCCTTGCTCTGGAACCTGTCTGGGTCCCGTCCTCCTCATGTAGTCAGCCGCCACATGATCGTAGGCACCACACAGGCGACACGTCCTGCGCTGTCCCATGTAGGTCACGTACACTTGGGTCTTGAAGTCTGGTAGAACAATGTAGGATGGTATAGGATGCTTCAAGGTCATTTTCAACGAGAACGACTCCTCAAAGAGGCCCATCAAAGGTCCCTCGCTCCACTTTCCAGGTGTAGCTGCGTGTATCGTACCGTACGCACTGAAGACTGTACTGATGTCCATCGGGTCCACTTCGAATGGGACGTTCTTCAAACATACCCAAGTATACGTACGTGAAACGTCCTTCAATCGTACCTGAAGTCCAGTGTGCACCGTGTATACATGATCCTGGTGTCGATCTACGAGTCGGTCATAAACTTCCGCCGTCAGTAGCTTCACAAAGACCCTATTCATCCCATTCAGGGCAACGCCATACAAATCTCCTGTGTCAAGTTCATACACATCTCGTAATATCGTCGGTAACACAGTCCCGGCAGTTGCAGGGTGTAGAACGCCCGTCACAAGGTCAACACAGACAGTATTCAATCGTCTCCTCCATGCTGTCGCGATGTTGGTTTGGAAAACCAAAGTGCTGTAAAGCGGCGCCAGGGGTCAGGTCAGAGCACTGCACACCTTCGCACCACCAGAGCTGGGCTGCGACTGTGGTATAGGTAGGAAGCTATCTCCTGCTATTCTCCGGCACCGCCGCCGCACTGGATACTTCACAACAGATATGCCATTCTTAACCTGTTCACTTCTCAGGTGAACACCTAATATAGTTTTACCTTCGACAAAGGCCTTATATGTAATCAGATGGTCAGTCTATAAACCCAGAGATTTCAAGGTTGCCTAATATAACCTACTCGCATGTGTAGGGAACTTACAATCAATATTAAGAATCATTTCTGAATTAATTGTTACCCCGAAATAAGTCAAATCTTCATGTTGAAAATATAACGGATTAAAATTATATCCTCCATCATATGACTTCATGTCAACTAATATAATAAATAATTTATCGGGTATTACTTGACCCCAAGGATTATCTGCGATCAACTGCGTTTGATTCGAGGTGAGAATATATGATATAAATAATGTCTTCTTGAATAGATACTCACACCCCTGTGGGTGCATTCTCATACTTGAATTTAATGCAATTAATGCATTCGTATAAGGAATAACTTTTTCGATCCATATTTTTATCGAATTAATATTATATTTATACGTTTTATCGGTTAATGGGGTTATAATTGCCCATGCTGGTGAATGCAATTCAAGTCTCAATCGACATTCGACACTATCCAAGACATATTCGTGGAGACTACTCACATCCAGCATCAAAGGGAAACAAGTATTCACTTCATTCGATAGTTTACCTTCATCTTTCTTAATAGCATCAAAATCACTCGTTGTAATAGTACTACTTGTTGTGTCCTTATTTCAAAAGAAAGCTATTCTTCCCAATGTATCTAATTTCGACGGTGATAAGTGCTTAAGCAGTTTAATATAACCCATATATGAATAAAATGGATTCGATTCTATTATATGTTGATTGAGATACAAACACACAGATTTGAATATTGTCTGACTTATAGAATTCACAAATAACGCCTTATCTCCATCCGCCAATGCACTCCCATCCTCCTTTGTTATATTGATGTTCATTTCCATTGCTAGACTCGTTAAATCTAAAAAATGACCTTCTGAACTTTGTATACTAAATTCCATAAATTTATCAGAACCCTGATTTACAGGTAATAATTCACAGGTGCGCCTTGCTTCTATTGAGGATTCAGTAATGGTGTGTCCTGGTAATTTTGGGAAACCATCAGTTATCGAATGGGTATAACTAGGAACGGGGGCGTTGAGCCCCCCCCCCTGGTGTAACGTATAGAGCACCAGCCGACATATTAACGTTATGAAAGCTAATAATGAAATGAAATAAATTAAACATTCCATTTTCTTTTATTGTTAATTTCCAATCGTTTCAAACCAATTTTTCTACTTCCTCCGGATAATAACTTTTGTCCAACACCTTCAATGTTTCTACACCTCTATTCTTCGCTGATTTTTTTAATGCAATACCGCTATTAACATCGTTCAACACATTTTGTCCATATTGTAATACTCCCAGGGCAAAGGTATCAATAAGAATGGTAATGTTTTTCTGGCCATCCCACTGAGAAATGACAATAATCCCCCACCCCTCCCTCTAGCTTTATTTAATATGATATCATCCAAACCTCCCACTTTCACTCTCGAAGTATCAAAGAGTTTCAGGAATGATTCCACTGAAGGAGGAGAGAAACTCATTCTCATCTTGACGGGTCGTACAATATTAACTCAACTTGATCATTCACCCTCGTTTTATAGGTCTCAAATGAAGTACACATACAGTAGAAGACTTTTCATTATATTGAATTAATCTTCCTTTCTGATCAGCGAGCTTAATAGACACTTGATCAATTATCTTTTTATTGAGGGGTTTATACATTGTGGGGTCGTAATTAGATCTTAATGTATTAATATCAACTACCCCCAAAAGAGATACCAACTGATCCCCAAAATTAATGGGATCAATCAAATCACTATATATTAACATATAATTAATACCTGATTCAGGATCGGGTGGGTTTACTGCCTTCACACCAGACTCGTTACAAATAATTTCATTTTTACTGGTAAAGACATACAGAGTTTCATTACCTGAGAACCCCAACACTGTGAACCCCAACACTGTGAACCCCAGCATATCACATCCTTCTCTATCAAATTCCAAACCCACATAACCGCTTTTAATATTCGACGGTAGTATAATTTTTTTTTTCAAGTTAATAACTACTCTGTTTTTTCCAGGGTGATAAGTGAACACAATATCAATTTTTGGGGATTAATACCTATAGTCCTTTTAACTGGGCCTAACATATTATCATGAATGTCCTCATTTATCGCTTCTAAAATCCTCACCGTATCACCTCCAATAATTTTGATCATATCAATTTTATGAATAAATTTATTTAATGTAGATTTCTCATATTTAATACATATACTCAAATTCTTTTGTGGTATATAATGCGTCTTGGGATAAATTATATTTTTCAGAGCAACCTCATAATAAATTTTATTATCTAATATAATGGGATCATATAATTTATTAATGAAAGCCGAGGGTGTATTGTTCGGAAATAAATCAACACTGGAATCACCACAGACGTATAGAAGGCGTTCAGCCATCTCGATACTCTTATAACCCAGACTGAGTCAAAACACATAATTACAGAACTTATATACTCACCTAATATGCTATCCACGGTTATTCCTCTCGCGTTGCACCTCCTCCTTTATGCAATAATTGTCTTCTGACTTTTGGATTCCTCACAAAATCGAAATGTATACCTGATATATTTAATAAATGCTTTATTTCTGATAAGTGATCAGATTCGATTCTTCTCACTGATTTCACATTATTTTCTGAAAACACATTTAATATTTCAATAATATTACGTCCAGTTATGGGGGTAAGAAGGTCACCATTCTCATCCCAACTCACCAAAGGATTACTTTTCAATAAATCCAACATTGATTTCACATATTCTATATTTCGCGCAGCCACTCTTATGTGCATCAAACTTGACAAATCTGGGGTTTTCTGAGGTTTCACCGATTCAAGTGCAGGTGGGTTAGCTTCTCTGATGGGACTGCGTTTGCGTTTAATCCCACGCTTTGAACATCTACCTCCCCCTTCTAAATTCACATCACCCCCCCATTTTACAAACTCCAGGGGGGGGGGGTTTCCGTTTCATTACTGAAGTTGGTACAAGATAGAATTCTTTCATGATTTATTAAACAACCTAGAAATAATATTTACTGCTAGAGGTAATATAATACTTAAAAGGTTTCCACCTCTGATACTGAACAAATATTTCTTTTTACGTTGAAAACCAATTTTCTTACAAGCTAATGCTCTAATCTCATTCTTGTACTTTTTAAATATTTTTGGATCTAGTGGTATTTTATTCTTGATCAAATTCTTTAAAATCTCACTAATACAACTTATATGTGTTTTCTTAAACTGTTGTAATAAACTCTTCCGTTGATTGCGTGGGAGACTGGTAAGTAAATTAATTAATTCCTTAAAATTTTCTAATAATGATTTTTCCATTATATCTTCAATAAATCACCTTCTTTGACCCACGAATTAAAAGTTGAATCATATCCTTTATTTTTTTTATTTTATTAACACATCGGCCGATTCCCACCAAGGCAGGGTGGCCCGAAAAAGAAAAACTTTCATCATCATTCACTCCATCACTGTCTTGCCAGAAGGGTGCTTTACACTACAGTTATAAAACTGCAACATTAACACCCCTCCTTCAGAGTGCCGGCACTGTACTTCCCATCTCCAGAACTCAAGTCCGGCCTGCCGGTTTCCTGAATCCTTCATAAATGTTACTTTGCTCACACTCCAACAGCACGTCAAGTATTAAAACCATATGCCTCCATTCACTCCTATCAAATACGCTCACACATGCTTGCTGGAAGTCCAAGCCCCTCGACACAAAACTTCCTTTACCCCTCCCTCCAACCTTTCCTAGGCCGACCCCTACCCCGCCATCCCTCCACTACAGATTTATACACTCTCGAAGTCACTCTGTCTCGTTCCATTCTCTCTACATGTCCAAACCACCTCAACAACCCCTCCTCAGCTCTCTGGACAATCGTTTTGGTAATCCCGCACCTCCTCCTAATTTCCAAACTCGAATTCTCTGCATTATATTCACACCACACATTGACCTCAGACATGACATCTCCACTGCCTCCAGCCTTCTCCTCGTTGCAACATTCATCACCCATGCTTCACACCCATATAAGAGCGTTGGTATAACTATACTCTCATACATTCCCTTTACTTCCATGGACAAGGTTCTTTGTCTCCACAGACTCGAAGTGCTCCACTCACCCTTTTCCCTCATCCTTCATAGACCCATCCGCCGACATGTCCACTCCCAAATATCTGAATACATTCACCTCCTCCATACTCTCTCCCTCCAATCTGATATCCAATCTTTCGTCACCTATTCTTTTGTTATCCTCATCACCTTACTCTTTCCTATATTCACTTTCAATTTTCTTCTTCACACACCCTACCAAATTCATCCACCAACCTCTGCAGCTTCTCTTCAGAATCTCCCAAAGCACAGTGTCATCAGCAAAAAGCAACTGGACAACTCCCACTTTGTATTTGCTTCTTTATCTTTTAGCCCAACACCTCTTGCTAAGACCCTCGCATTCACTTCTCTTTCAACCCCATCTATAAATATATTGAACAACCACGGTGACATCACATCCTTGTCTAAGGCCCACTTTTACTGGAAATAGTCCCCTTCCCTCCTACACACTCTAACCTGAGCCTCACTATCCTCATAAAAACTCTTCACTGCTTTCAGTAACCTTCCTCCTATTCCATACACCTGCAACATCTGCCACATTGCCCCCTATCTACCCTATCATACGCCTTTTCCAAATCCATAAATGCCACAAAACATCTTTACCCTTATCCAAATACTGTTCACCTATATGTTTCACTGTAAACACTTGGTCTACACACCCCTACCTTTCCTAAAGCCCCTTGTTCATCTGCTATCCTGCTTTCTGTTTTACTCTTAATTCTTTCAATAATAACTCTACCATACACTTTACCAGGTACACTCAACAGACTTATTCCCCTATAATTTTTGCACTCTCTTTTGTCCCCTTTGCCTTTATACAAAGGAACAATACACGCTCTCTGCCAATCCCTAGGTACCTTACCCTCTTCCATACATTTATTAAATAATAGCACCAACCACTCCAAAATTATATCCCCACCTGCTTTTAACATTTCTATCTTTATCCCATCAATCCAGCTGCCTTACCCCTTTCATTCTACCCACTGCCTCACGAACTTCCCTACACCCACAACTGGCTCTTCCACACTCCTACAAGATGTTATTCCTCCTTTCCCTACACACGAAATCACAGCTTCCTGTCTTCATCAACATTTAACAAATCTCAAAATATTCTCTCCATCTTCCCGATACCTCTAACTCTCCATTTAATAACTCTCCTCTCCTATTTTTAACTGTCAAATCCATTTGTTCTCTAGGCTTCCTCAACTTATTAATCTCATTCCAAAACTTTTTCTTATTTTCAACAAAATTTGCTGATAACATCTCACCCACTCTCTCATCTGCTCTCTTTTTACATTGCTTCACCACTCTTAACTCTCTTTTCTCTCCATATACTCTTCCCTCCTTGCATCACTTCTACTTTGTAAAACCTCTCATATGCTAACTTTTTCTCCTTACTACTCTCTTTACATCATCATTCCACCAATCGCTCCTCTTCCCCCCCGCACCCACTCGCCTGTAACCACAAACTTCTGCTGAACACTCTAACACTACATTTTTAAATCTACCCCATACATTTTCGACCCCATTGCCTACACTCTCACTAGCCCATCTATCCTCCAATAGTTGTTTATATCTTACCCTAACTGCCTCCTCTTTTAGTTTATAAACCTTCACCTCTTTTTACTTACTGATTCTATTTTCCTTGTATCCCATCTACCTTTACTCCCACTGTAGCTATAACTAAAAAGTGATCTGATATATCTGTAGCCCTCTATAAACATGTACATCCTGAAGTCTACTCAACAGTCTTTTATCTACCAATACATAGTCCAACAAACTACTGTCATTACGCCCTACATCATATCTTGTATACTTATTTATCCTCTTTTTCTTAAAATATGTATTACCTATAACTAAACCCCTTTCTATACAAAGTTCAATCAAAAGGGCTCCCATTATCATTTACACCTGGCACCCCAAACTTACCTACTACACCCTCTCTGCATGTTTCTCCCACTTTAGCATTTAGGTCCCCTACCACAATTACTCTCATTTGGTTCAAAAGTTCCTATACATTCGCTTAACATCTCCCAAAATCTCTCTCTCCTCTACACTCCTCTCTTCTCCAGGTGCATACACGCTTATTATGACCCACTTTTCGCATCCGACCCTTATTTTAAATTTCCACATAATCCTTGAATTTAAAATTTATTTTCCCCTTTTTTCCCCCATAACGGGATCCTTCAACATTATTGCTACCCCCTTCCTTAGCTCAACTCTCTCAGATACTCCTGACTTTAATCCCATTTATTTTTTTTCCCCCCTGAAACTCGCCTACCCCTTTGGGTTTGTTTCGCTTAGGGGCCCGGACATCCAACTTCTTTTCATTCATAACATCGGCAATCATTTTTTCTTTTCATCCCAATTTCATCCACGCACATTCAGACAACCCAATTTTTTAAAAATTTTTTTTTCGTTTTTAGTAAAAATTTTTACAGGAGAAGGGGTTACTAGCCCATTGTTTCCCGGGATCTCAGTCGCCCCAACGACACGCATGGAAAAAAGGAGGAAAGATTCTTTTCCCCTTTCCATGGACAATAGAGAAAATAAAAGAACAAGAGCTATTAAGAAAAAAAAGAAAAAACCCAGATTTTGTATGTATATATATGCATGTGTATGCCAGTGTAGTGTGACCTAAAGTGTAAAGAAGTAGCTAGATATACCTGTTATCCAGCGTGTTTATGAGACAGAAAAAGATACCAAATAATGCGTAAACCACCAATTTTTTTTTTGTTTCAATACTCTTTTTGGGTAATATATTCTTTGGGGGTGGTGTGACTGGTATTAATTTTTGACGATAAAAAGTTCCTTTTAAACTTTTTCAACCTTCAAATCTTCCAAATGAAAGGTTTCGTAGGTTGTGAATCATTAATTACATATATTTTAAATATGTCCTCTGATTTTGTGTGTGAAACCCCCGGTTAAACTTGGATGATTCCGACTCAGAGTCACTCTTGTTTGTCTCCAACAGCCAATTTCTTTCTGATACGTTTCTTATCGGATCTTCCATTTTATAATTTATACGAAACTGATTCCCCTTTTATCATTCAATGTCGTAATACCATGGACTTGTAATGGGGTTTTTTCCACCAATCCCCGAGTGTGGGGGATGAATTATACGCATCTATAAT
>WNWK01018046.1:0-25723 GCA_009830355.1 Cherax destructor
CAGCCTGTCCAGGTCTTTTGTAGTCCTGACGACCCTCATCTGATTTAATTTCCCATTAACTTCACATCATCTGCAAACGGGGACACTCTGAGTCTATCCCTTCCATCATGTCATTAAATATACCAAAAAAGCTTTGGGTCCTGGGGACTGACCCTGTGGGCCCCCCGTCATCACAGGCCCCCATTTCTGATACCTCATCATGTACCATGATTCGGTTCCCCCCCATCAGGTATTCTCTGATCCACTGGTGCCCTTCCTGTTACACGTGCCTGTTTCCCTTTTTTGCTTCTGACTAATTTTTTGTGAGGAACTGTGTCAAGGCCTTCTTGCAGTATAAAAAATGAATCAACCCACCCCTCTCTCGTGTCTTATTTCTGTGTGTGTGTGTGGTTTTTTTTTAACAAAACAGTTCAAATTTTTTGCCCCCGGGAATTTGGGGAACCCCGGGGCCCTCCGTGCGTGAAGCAAGAGCGCAGCCACCATGCCATGGGGGGTTTACCAGTTGTGGTTGGGGGGGCCGAAAATAGCCCTGGCCCCGTGTGTGTGTTTGGTACTCACCAATTGTCTCCCCCCATGTGGTTGCAGGCCAGACCAGCTCCTGGCCCCGCCCGCTGTCTGTACTGTGTGTGTGTGGGGCGTGTGCGTGTGTGTGTGTGTTACCACCAATTGGGGTTGGGGGGGTCGAGACTAGCTCCTGGCCCCCCTTCCCTGTCTGCTACGGGGTCTCTGCTTCCTGCTCCATGAGCTTTATCATACCTTGTCTTAAAACTATGTATGGTTCCTGCCTCACTATATCTTTTCAAAATCCATTCCACTTCCTGACTACTCTGTGGCTGAAGAAATGTTTCCTGACATCCCTTTGACTCATCTGAGTCTTCAGCTTCCAGTTGTGTCCCCTTGTTTCTGTGTTCCCTCTGAAACAACCTGTCACTATCTACCTTGTCAATTCCGCAGTATTTTGTATGTCGTTATCATGTCCCCTTTGACCCTTTGTGTGTGTGTGTGTTTTGTGTTAGTTACCATTTTGTCCTAGGCGCATGTCGATTGAAAACTGGGCCTGTTGTAGTGTAGTGTGTGTGTGTGTGGGTGTGTGTGTGTGTGTGTGTGTGTGTGTGTGTGTGTGTGTGTGTGTGTGTGTGTGTCCCCTTGTAGTTGTGGGTTCATTCCCTTTTGTAACTTGTAAGTTCATTACCTTTGTAACTTGTGAGTTCATTACCTTTGTAACTTGCTCAGCTATCAAAACTTTGGGGTCCAGTCCCTGGACCCATTATGCCTCTGTAATCTTTGACTACCGCCCACAGGATGGGTATGGGATGCATAATAAAGATATCAAACTAACTAACTCGTAAGACATATATATACGACAGAAACAGTCAAAGGGTTAAAAGCTAGTGAAATGAGTGGCTGTAAGAAGGAGATTGAGATGCTTAACGCTGAGACGCTGCGCTGCCCGTTCCTCGTGACCCAAGTTCTTGTACAGCATACAATACTGACTCATCGGAGAGCCCGTTGTAACTCCCGAGTTGTAGGTAAATGAATACTACATCAGTAAGTGAGGAGAGGCTGTACTATTGAATAATAAATAAAATAAAATAAAATAAAATTTTATATCTTTGCTAAGGTTATAATGTGTGTTTACATTTCATAATTTGATTGGTACAATGTAATGTACAGTGGACCCTCAGTTAACGAAATTAATCCGGTCCAGGAGCTATTACTTAATCTGAATCTTTCGTAATCTGAAACCTTATTTCCATAAGAAATAATGTAAATACAATTAATTGCTCCACAAAAAATAATCTCTAAAAAAAAAAAAGACAATAACATTTACTTACCTTTATTGAAGAGTTGCAGGCGCTGGAAGGTAGAGTTGCTGACAGGGCAGGGTGTTAATGGTTGGAAGGGGAATCCCTCCAAAAGGACTTCAGGTAACAAGTCCTCTCTGGGGTTACTTCCTTCTTTTCTTTAATGCATGAATGCTACACCCTGCATGCCTGCTACACTCCTTGCATGCCTGCTACACTCCCTGCATGCCTGTTACACTCCCTGCATTCCTGCTACACTCCCTGCATGCCTGCTACACTCCCTGCATGCCTGCTACACTCCCTGCATGCCGCTTACACTCCCTGCATGCCTGCTACACTCCTGCATGCCTGCTACACTCCCTGCATGCCTGCTACACTCCCTGCATGCCTGCTACACTCCCTGCATGCCTGCTACACTCCCTGCATGCCTGCTACACTCCCTGCATGCCTGCTACACTCCCTGCATGCCTGCTACACTCCCTGCATGCCTGCTACACTCCTGCATGCCTGCTACACTTCTTGCATGTCTGCTACACTTCCTGCATGCCTGCTACACTCCCTGCATGCCTGCTACACTCCCTGCATGCCTGCTACACTCCCTGCATGCCTGCTACACTCCCTGCATGCCTGCTACACTCCCTGCATGCCTGCTACACTCCCTACATGCCTACACTCCCTGCATGCCTGCTACACTCCCTGCATGCCTGCTACACTCCCTGCATGCCTGCTACACTCCCTGCATGCTCGTACACTCCTCTGCATGCCTGCACACTCCTGCATGCCTGCTACACTCCCTGCATGCCTGCTACACTCCCTGCATGCCTGCTACACTCCCTGCATGCCTGCTACACTCCCTGCATGCCTGCTCACTCCCTGCATGAATGCTACACTCCCTGCATGAATGCTACACTCCCTGCATGACTGCTACACTCCCTGCATGCCTGCTACACTCCCTGCATGCTCAGTACACTCCTGCATGCCTGCCACTCCCTGCATGCCTGCTACACTCCCCTGCATGTCTGCTACACTCCCTGCATGCCTGCTACACTCCCTGCATGCCTGCTACACTCCCTGCATGCCTGCTACACTCTGCATGCCTGCTAGCACTCCCTGCATGCCTAGCTACACTCCCTGCATGCCTGCTACACTCCCTGCATGCCTGCTACACTCCCTACATGCCGCTACACTCCTGCATGCCTGCTAACTCCCTGCATTCCTGCTACACTCCCTGCATGCCTGCTACACTCCCTGCATGAATGCTACACTCCCTGCATGAATGCTACCACTGGGGTGCCACTAGGAAGCTTCTTGGACCCATGGTGACTTATTTCACAGTGACAATCACTAAACCACCAAAAAGACACCAAATATATTGTGAATCTTTTGAAAGAGCGCACTAGGTAATGTTCCTCAATGGTAAACAACGCTTCACTGGCGTCCTGCGCTGCGTGAAGCAGGCGAACGTCTAATACCTTTCGGCAACCGAGAATTTTTCGCAACCGACTTAAAAAGCTTGGCTTCCGCTTCGTTAACGGGACCTTTCTAACCGAGGTCCACTGTACCTTGATATGAGTAACCTATAAAGTACGTATGGGTAAATTGTCTTTTTAATTCTTTTATTTTCAAAGTTTATAACAGAAGTGTAAAGTGTGAGTACAGTACTATATTAGGTGTACACTAGAGCACTTTAGTGAGTTTTATTCTGGTTTAACACTCAAACAATCATTTTCATTAGTCTATTAAATCAAGTTATATTTACCTTCTTTTCTAGTTCTAGATGAATATTCTTTATTACTGAGTCCATTTCAGCAGCTTGTCCTATCAGTGGGCTCATAGGACCTTCCAAATGGCCAATGTGATCCAAGCCTAAGTAGTGAAGTATAAGAACTTCCCAGTCATCTGAGGCCATTGTCTTGGAGATGTGACGAGTCACGTTCCTATCTACCTGTTAAGGCAAATTTATACTTAGAAAATGTACAGTATGTAATCAATGTTAAACACATGAAATGTACAGTATGTTGTAATTAATCCCTTGAGGGGTCCAGACCCCAATATGAAAGGTGTCCACAAGGTCCAAGAATTTAAAAACAAAATATAATTGGTAGGACCAGTTACAATCAGCTCCATCTTGGGTAAACATCATGGCACATCCTTGTGATTCACTAACGCCTCATCGTATTAACACTCTACTATTCAAGGAAAGTGATATACAACATGAGATTAATGGATTTGACACCGATGTGGCCCCTAATAATCAAGGAATTAGTGAAAATATCGACATAACCCAGATGACCCTCAGCCCATCATCTCTGGGTGGCCACTGTGGCCACACCATACCCTGGGCCAAGCACCTCTGGGGTAGCCAGTGTGGCCACACCAGTCCCTAAGCCAGGCACTTGGGGTGGCCAGTGAGCCACACAAGACCCTGGGCCAAGCCCCTTCTGGAGGGCGAGTGTTACCCATAGGCAACTACGCAAGAGGAAACTATCTTTTTCCCCAGTGTTTTAGTGATAGTGAAAGTGATGTAAGTGACGATGAGATTGATTTTATGCCATTGGATGATTCGTCTAGTGATAGTGATGTTCATTATTCACCAGTGAAGCGTACTTTTAGGAGTCGTCTCCACGTTCAGGCAGTGTGCCATATGCAGTCAACAAGGGTCGTGGCAGGTCACGATCCAAAACCCCGGCCACTGATAGTGATAGTGATCATGAAGGTGAATTTGCAGGGATGGAGGAAGAAGTGGTGGGTGGCAGAGTGCCTGAGCACATGGCGCGGTGGATGGAAAACAAAGGACAGCCCGGCACCCCTCAGCCATGTACTGCCTCCACTCCTGTCCCCCTCCTGCTCCCCACGCCCCATGCCACAGGTCCACCCTGCACCATGTGACCGAGAGTGGAACTGGACACAAAGTGTATTCGTGCCACAGCCTTTTGATTTTGATGTGAGTGGAAGTGGCATCCTGCCAGAATGTCCCATAAAAGAATGAGTCTACAGAGTTAGACTTTTTCCAGTTGTACTTTGACGAGCCTATAATGAACTTGATAGTGACTCAAACAATTATTAGCGCTATATCATGGACAACACAGCAGAGGTTGGGGAATCATCACGACAGCGCAGGTGGAAAGACACAACAGTGGCTGAAATGTATTTATTCCTTGCCACTGTCATGCTTATGCCACATACCTATAAGAACAATATACGTAACTACTGGTCCACAGACAGCTTTATCAGTACTCCTATCTTCCGGAAGTGTTTATCTATATGAAGCGGAAATTCAGTGCATACTTTTATCCTTTCAAGAACATTGTTGTTGATGAGTCCTTGATTCTATTCAAGGGACGCCTGTCATTCAAGCAATATATACCGAGCAAACGTCATCGCTTGGTATAAAACTTTTGTTGTGTGTGACTGTGAGACAGGTCTTGTGTTAGATATCATTATATACACCGGAAAATACACTTTACGATAAAGGTAGAGAAGTTTTCATTGCATTTATGGATTTAGAAAAGGCATATGATAGAGTGGATAGGGGAGCAATGTGCCGTGAAGGTTCTCTGCACATTTTCAAGGTCAGCAATTTCACCTGCCTTAAAAGGTGCAGTTAGTGTGCAGCAATATTCCAGCCTAGATAGAACAAGCGATTTGTAAAGTGTCAACATGGGCTTTGCATCCCTGGTTTTGAAGGTTCTCATTATCCATCCTGTCATTTTTCTAGCAGATGCGATTGCTACGGTGTTATGGTCCTTGAAGGTGAGATCCTCTGACATGATCACTCCCAGGTCTTTGACATTAGTTTTTCGCTCTATTGTGTGGTTGGAATTAGTTTTGTACTCCGATGAGATTTTAATTTCCTCACGTTCTTCCGTATCTGAGTAATTGAAATTTCTCATCATTGAACTTCATATTGTTTTCTGCAGCCCATTTAAAGATTTGGTTTATGTCTGCTTGGAGTCTTGCAGTGTCTTCAACGGTGGACACTGTCAAAAGATTCGGGTGTCATCTGCAAAGGAAGACACGGCACTGTGGCTTATATCCCTGTCTATGTCCGATATGAGGATGAGGAACAGGATGGGAGCGAGTACTGTGCCTTGTGGAACAGAGCTTTTCACATTAGCTGCCTCAGACTTTACTCTGTTGACTACTACTCTTTGTGTTCTACTTGTTAGGAAATTATAGATCCATCTACCAACTTTTCCTGTTATTCCTTTATCACGCATTTTGTGTGCTATCACACCATGGTCACACTTGTCAAAGGCTTTTGCAAAGTCTGTGTATATAACATCTGCATTCTGTTTGTCCTCTAGAGCATCCAGGACCTTGTCATAGTGGTCCAGTAGTTGGGACAGACAGGAGCGACCTGCTCTAAACCCATGCTGCCCTGGGTTTGTGTAATTGATGGTTATCTAGATGAGTGGCATCTTGCTTTTAGAACCCTTTAAAGATTTTTATGATATGGGACGTTAGCGCTATTGGTCTGTAGTTCTTTGCCATTGCTTTACTGCCGCCTTTGTGGAGTGGGGCTATGTCTGTTGTTTTTAGTAACTGGGACGACCCCAGTGTCCATGCTCCTCTCCATAGGATGTTAAAGCACGTGATAAGGGCATCTTGCAGTTCTTGATGAACACTGAGTTCCATGAGTCGGGCCTGGAGCAGAGTGCATGGGCATGTCATTTATCGCCTTTTCAAATTCATGTGGCGACAGGGTAATGTCAGATAGGCTTGCGTCTACCAGGTTCTGTGGCACTCTCATAAAAATCATTTAGGTCTTCAATTTTTAGTCTGGTTAGCGGCTCACTAAAAACTGAGTCATACTGGGACTTTAGTAACTCACTCATTTCTTGCTGTCATCTGTGTAAGACCCATCTCGCTTTTAGTAGGGGCCCAATACTGGATGTTGTTCTCGACTTTGTTTTGGCATAAGAAAAGAAATACTTTGGGTTTCTTCACTTTCATTTATGGTTTTTAGTTCTTCCCGCTTTCTTGATTCCTGTAAGGAATTATGGGGAATTAAATGCAAATGGGAGTTGACACAGTTACTTTTTACTGATGATACTGTGCTTATGGGAGATTCTAAAGAAAAGTTGCAGGTTAGTGGACGAGTTTGGGAGGGTGTGTAAAGGAAGAAAGTTGAAAGTGAACATAGATAAGAGTAAGGTGATGAGGGTATCAAACGATTTAAATAAAGTAAAATTGGATATCATTTTGGGAGAGAGGGATTATGGAAGAAGTAAATGTTTTCAGATATTTGGGAGTTGACGTGTCAGCGGATGGGTTTATAAAGGATGAAATTAACCATAGAATTGATGAAGGAAAAAGGTGAGTGGTGCGTTGAGGTATCTATGGAGACAAAAACTTTATCCATGGAGGCAAAGAAGGGAATGTACAAAGTACAGTGGTACCAACACTCTTATATGGGTGGAAGCATGGGTTGCAAATGCTGCAGCGAGGAGGAGGCTGGAGGCAGTGATGTCCTGTCTAAGGGCAATGTGTGGAGTAAATATTATGCAGAAAATTCGGAATGTGGAAATTAGGAGAAGGTGTGGAGTTACTAAAAGTATTTGTCAGAGGGCTGAAGAGGGGTTGTTGAGGTGGTTTGGTTATTTAAAGAGAATGGATCAAAGTAGAATGACTTGGAGAGCGTATAAATCTGTAGGGGAAGGAAGGCGGGGTAGGGGTTGTCCTAGAAAAGGTTGTGTGAGCGTGTTAGATAGGAGTGAATGGAGACGAATGGTTTTTGGGACCTGACGAGCTGTTGGAGTGTGAGCAGGGTAACATTTTGTGAAGGGATTCAGGGAAACCAGTTAATTGATTTAGTTGGACTTGAGTCCTGGAAATGTGAAGTACAATGCCTGCACTTTAAAGGAAGGGTCTGGGATAGTGACAGCTGGGAGGGTCTCCACTTGCCGCCTGCAGAAAGACGTCTCTGTAGCAGCTAGTGCACTAACTAGAGTGACTGTTGTTGTCCCTCAAGTTCCAGATGGTGATAACGTCTTAGTTGACAGTGACTCCTGTAAAGTGAAGGGTTTGTTTGTCGAGCCATCCTTACATGTTGTAAGAGATCGGAAGATCCATTTCTTCCTTGCCAATACTTCCGGTCATAGTGTTCGGCTCCGAGCAAATACTAATATTGTTGACCTTGTTCACTACCCTTACCCTGTTCGGGTTGAGGAGGAGTTGTCACCTGACCAGTGGGTCGGTGCTATTGCAACCGGGGAGGATCCAGCCATTTCACCAGATCAGTCCATTCCACCAGTAAAGGAGAAAGACTTAGCTCATACTGATTTCCCAGATGAAATCACATGTTTGTTGAACCTGTTGAACAAACGTCGTAAAGCCATTGCCTTACCAGGTGAGAAGATGGGTATAACGAACTTATTGTCCCATCGTATTCCACTCGAACCTGGTACTAGACCCATTTATATACCTGCGTACGGATTGCCGCATTCACAAGTGGCTGTCGCAGAGAAATTAATTAACCAGATGCTTGAAGATGATTATCGCACCTAGCAATTCACCTTGAATGCGCCCTGATCTTAGTACCTAAGAAGGACGGTACTTGGCGCCCAGTGATTGACTTTAGAAGTTACATGCGAAACGATTCCAGATCGCTTCCCACTTCCTGTACTTGGTGATCTATTACGTAACATCGGAGATAACAAAGTTTTCTCGACTCCTAGACTTGTTACAAGGCTTTTGGCAAGTCCTCTTCACGAGGACAGCCAAGAGCTCACAGCATTCTCCACTCGCAAGGTCATTTTGAATTCCGCCGTATGGCTTTCGGTTTAAGATCATCCCCTATCACATTCTCGAGGCTCATGACCAATATCTTTAGAGGTCTCATAGGTAATACACTCATGGTGTACTTAGATGATGTGATTGTCATGTCACAAGACGTAGATACGCACCTAAAAAGACTTGTAGTACTGGTAAGCTCGAAGAAGCCAATTTAAAGATCAAACTGTCCAAATGTCAATTTTTCAGATCAGAAATCAAGTTTCTTGGTCACGTAGTCACTCCTAGAGGGGTTACGACTGACCAGAGTAAAGTAACTGCAGTGTCAAATTTTCCATCTCCCAAAACCGCTGATGCCGTAAGATCCTTTGTGGGCTTGGCAGGTTTTTATAGATCATTCATTGCTAATTTTTCTTCAATAGCAGCTCCTCTAACTGAGTTGCTTAAGAAAGATGCTCCGTTTGTTGGACCTTCCGTCAAGAAAGAGCATTCCAAACCCTCAAAGAAAGGCTAACATCTGCCCCTATTTTGAAATTTCCAGATTTTTCACAGCCTTTCTACTTGACCACTGATGCTAGTTCAATAGGCATTGGTGCAGTCCTTGCACAGAAGACCGGTGCCAAATACAACGCAGTTGCATTTGCTAGCCGAGTCCTTACTAAAGCTGAACGTAATTACACAGTTACTGAGCAAGAAGCTTTAGCTATAGTTTGGTCTTTAAAGCATTTTCGAGATATCATTTACCAGTACCCTGTTCACGTCTTAACAGATCATGCCCCGTTGATACCCTTATTACAGAATAAACAACCTACTGGAAGACTTGCCAGATGGTCCTTGACCATCCAAGAGTTCAATCCGACCTTTGAACATTTGCCTGGCAACCAATGTAGTTGCTGATGCTTTATCGCGTCATGTCAGGTAGTAACTGCCGATCCTCCATTTAGTGCTGAGGATGTAAAGACTGCTCAAAGAACAGACCCCTGTGGTCTGGGCGTGGTTCGATTCCTGCTCCAGGAAGACCTTATTCTCTCTGTGAAGCCACCAGCACCCATCAGTGACTTTGTCATGAACCAAGAATTACTGTATCGCACTACCGAGCTGGGTAATCCTAGTAGAAGAGTATACCAGTTAGTAATTCCACAGTCACTAGTGAAAGTAGCCTTGCAGCTAGTTCACGATGTACCAGATGTTGCACATCCTGGTATGGATCGTTCTGTGAAACAAGCCAGATTGAAATACTTTTGGCCGCGTATGTCCACCGATATTACTGAGTATGTCAAGAAATGTAGTGTCTGTATGAAACAAAGGTAATGTCACTGGTCCTAATCCAATCCAGATCTTTCCTACTACTAGCGAGCCATGGGAAAGAGTTGCACTAGATCTGTTGACCAAATTCCAATGTTCCTCAGTGGAAACAAACATCTGTGTGTGATGGTCGATCATTTCACCAGATATTGTGAGTTAGTTCCTATCCCAGATAAGACTGCCGAAACAGTAGCAAAAGCATTCAAGGAACGTATAATCTGCAGACATACCACTCCTAAGTCCCTTATAATAGATAATGGAGGTGAATTTTGTAATGAGATCCTAGAAAACTTGTGTAAACTATACAAGATTACAAAATCAACCATTGTTCCGCACCATCCTGCCAGTAATGGGTTAGCAGAAAGAACTAATAAGAAAGTCCTTGACGCCTTGAGAGCTACCATCAATCCCAATAGTGTAACCTGGGATGAAGTCATTCCTGATGTTCAATGTGCCATAAATTCTGCCTTTAACGCTTCAATAGGTGATACCCCTCATTATGCACTGTACGGTGTCGATAAGCGTTTGCCTTATGAGCTGTTATATTCCAATCCGAAACCGACTTATAATCCAGATGATTTCGTAGCAGTTCGTACCAGTCAAGCTCAAAGTGTTTTAAGACGAATTCGTGAAACACTTCATAAGTCAACAGCAGAATTTACTAGAGTGACTAATACTAGAGCCAAACCGACTAAAGTTCAAGTAGGGTCCAGAGTCATGCTGTTCAACTTTAACAAAACGTCAGCAATGCCAAAACTTGATCAAAAGTTTATTGGTCCTTATAGAGTAGTCGAACATATTAATGGCAACAAGTATAAAGTTAGAGAAATTAGTACGGGTCAGTTTAAAGAATCGCATTTAGATCATATGAAGTTAGTATGCGATGAAGATGACGAAGTCCCTGTCACCCCTAATAATCAGATAAGTGAGACAGAATCTGATAATTCTCCTGTTGCTGTACCCTCTACCTCTAATGACCAGTCAGAGCAACCTGAATGTCGTTATTCGCTACGTACACGACAAGTGTTAAGAAATCCTCAAGTATCATTTGTAGATACCAGTGTAGATCCTCCTCAATCAGAAGTTGAGTTACCTAATGTAACAGAGTTTGATCCTCCCAGAGATGATAATCATACAGCCTATATCAATCTCACCCTAGCAGAGTTGGGGTTAAATGTAAATAATCTGTATAGATAAATATGTAGTAAGCGTTTAACTGTGTGTTATAATATCTACTTAGTATTACTCAAATTTTTTTTTGTGTTCACGTTCTCTCCGAGTTCTGAGAATTAACAGTATAGATTTGAGTGCACCAGATCTACCTTGTCTGTTAATCACTACCTTCTTGTAAATATATTTCCTCAGAATTCGTAGATCACATGAAGACAGTTCGATCGAACAAATTTTTTTTTATATCTCTTTTATCATGATTTTTCTAGAATGAGCTCATTTAGTTAATTCCTATGTATCATGATGCATCATATAGTAATGTAGATTATTCCATCATGATAATATCCATGTGAAGTACAGTGGACCCTCGGTTAACGAAAAAAATTCATTGCAGAAGCCTGCTCAAGTGCCATTACCGAACGAATTTACGTCCTTAAGAAATAATGTCATGTAGGTTAGTCTATTTCAGACCCCCAAAAATACACTTCCACAAGAACTTACAAAATTATACTTACATAATTGCACGATTTCCGGGGTATTCGTTAACCGAGGGTCCACTGTATAATGTTCAACTGTTGTGTACTTTGACATTGTATAGAATCAGCTGAGAGTTGTTGCCTGTTGTCCTTAGTTTGTATAGTTGTATGTCGAGACGCCATACGTAGCATGCCCGAGCTGTACGGTTCGTATTTCTAACGGCTGCACCACGGCTGTTCACGTGATTTCCAACCTCTGCCCATGTGATCTGGCATTAGCCAATCATAGGCCTGCCTTTTGAATGCCCCAGTGCCGTGCGAGCCTAGCAGGCAGTACCATCCGAGTAGGCATAGCAGGAGACACAGGCATAGGCTCTCAGCTCCCATATATCCAACGCCCATTAAACGCTACCAAAACCAAGCTCATCGTCTGTTATATTACCAAATCTATGAAAAGAACCCCACAACACACACTGACCTAGAGTTCAAATCCAAAGAACTACACACTGACCCTCAAGGGGTTAATGTTATACTGGAAAAAGTACTCATCAATGTAATATCCAAACCATGGAACACTATGGCCAGTTAGTCCTAAAACTCCAGGCCACTGTGTAAGTAACTTGACATGGGGTTCAATCCTCACCTATTCTGTGGTTTGTTTGGAATCGTGATATTACAATTTTATGAATATAATATCCATTTACAGTGGTACCCCGGTTTTACATATTTTTCGTTCCAGAATGCTGTTCAAGTGCCATTACCAAACGAATTTATCCCCATAAGGAATAATGTAAAATAGACTAGTCCTTTTAGACCCCCAAAAATACACTTACAAAAGCATTTAAAAAAATAAACTTACATAAAAGGGCAGTTTGGGGACCATCGTAAACCGGGTACCACTGTACTATTAAAAAAGGGTTTGGAGATGGAAATACTTCAATAAGGAAGACTAGTACAGTGGACCCTCGGTTTTCATTGAAAATTCTTTCCAGAATGCTGTTTGAGTGCCATTACCGAACGAATTTGTTCCCATAAGAACAAATGTAAATTAGATTAGTCATTTCAGACCCCCAAAAATACACTTACAAAAGCACTTACGAAAATACACTTACATAATTGTTCGAGTTTGGAGGTGCACGAAAACCGAGGGTCCACTGTATATAAAAGTTTGAAGAATGACCACAAGTTAAACTAGTACAGGTAGTCCATCACTAATCCGGCATCATCGGAACCTGTAGGGTGCTGGATAAGTGATTTTGCCGGATTACAGAGTGGTTAGGTTAGAATACACTTAAGCCAATGGCGATATTTACACATCCCCGATTTTACCCACTCTACGCCCTATTTTGGACTACAGTGGATCCCCAGATTTCGTACTGCTCCCAACTCGAACAATTATGTAAGTGTATTTTTGTAAGTGCTTTTGTAAGTATATTTTAGGGGTCTAAATGGACTAATCTAATTTACATTATTCCTTATGGGAATAAATTTATTCTGTAATGGCACTTGAACAGCATTCTGAATGAATTATGGCCGATAACCGGGATCCAGCAATTAATAACTTCATAACAGATACTGACTTATGTATTACACAGATACTGACTTATGTATTAATAATTTTCTAAAAAAGACCCAATACCTCTATAACATGCATTGCCTTAAAAAGACTAAACAGATCACAGCTAAGAGACTAAACAATCCCTGGCTAACACCCAGCATTCTCAAATCTATTAATATAAAACACCTATATGAAAACAGTACAGAATGGGTCAAATAACAAGAGAACAAACAAAATGTTACTCATCAAACCTAACCAACCTGATAAGAAGGTCAAAAAAATTGTATTACGAGAACAGATTAAATAACTTAAGAGGTGATATGAAAAGACCTGAAAACCCTATAATACTTTATTGTGACATGGTACAATGATACATGGTAGACAAGATATATTTCTTAATGAGATGTACATCTGAAATTTAGAACTAAAAAATATCCAGAAACATAACAATCAAACTGACAAACCCAGATGAACCCCTGCTCCCACCAACTGAAACTAAATCTTTTCTTCTCCACAATAGGAAAAAAGTTGGCAAGCAAAATCCCAAATTCAAACACTCCACCTAATGCCTACCTCACTGGAACCTACCCGAATACACTATTCTTAGCTCCGACCAACCCAACAGAAGTCTAGCTTGTTATTACACATTAAAAAATAAGGCAGGAGATCTAAATAACTTACCACCTTTTTTATACAAAAAGCTCTAGTACTATCACCAATTATTGCAACACTCTTTAACAAATCCATTGAATCCTCCACCTTCCCATCAATACTCAAAATAGTGAGGGTTACCCCCATACATAAAGGAGGAGATCAAACAGATCTGAATAACTATAGGTCAATATCTAACTTACCCCTTCTCTCCAAAATCTTTGAGAAATTAATTCATAGGCAAATCTATTCCTACCTCATCTCCCACAACATACTCAACCCCTGTCAGTTTAGTTTCAGGCCTAATAAAAACACAAATGATGCTATCATACACATGCTAGAAATAATATACAGTGGACCCTCGGTTTTCGTTGAAAATTCTTTCCAGAATGCTGTTTGAGTGCCGTTACCGAACGAATTTGTTCCCATAAGGACAAATGTAAATTAGATTACTCATTTCAGACCCCCAAAAATACACTTACAAAAGCACTTATGAAAATACACTTACATAATTGTTCGAGTTTGGAGGTGAACGAAAACCGAGGGTCCACTGTACACCGCTCTTGAAAAAAAAAAGAAATCCCAATGGGAATCTTCATTGATTTACGTAAAGCTTTTGATACAGTTGACCATGATCTGTTACACCTAAAATTATCACACTATGGTATAAGAGGGCACTCCCTCAACTACCTAAAGTCATACCTTAGCGACAGAAGCCAATATGTGTCCACAAATGGTGCTAACTCTTCCACACAAACAATTACAGTTGGTGTCCCACAGGGAAGTGTTCTTGGCCCACTTCTCTTTCTCATTTACATAAACGACCTACCAAATGCATCTCAACTACTCAAACCCATAATATTTGCAGATGACACTACATACGTCTTCTCTCACCCATGCCCAGTCACACTAGCCAACACTGTAAATACTGAATTACAGAAAATATCTACCTGGATGATGACTAAAAAGCTTACTCTCAATGTTGACAAAACCTATTTCATTCAGTTTGGGAACAGAGCTACAAATGTTCCACTTAACATAATGATAAACAGATCACCTGTCACAAAACTCAGAGGGAAAATTTTAGGAATCCACCTTGACAGTGGCCTCAAATTTTAGACACATATACAACAAATTTCCAAGAAAGTCCCCAAGACCGTAGGAATACTATCTAAGATAAGGTACTATGTTCCACAACCAGTTCTCCTTTCCTTTATCACTCACTCATTTACCCCTATCTCACCTATGGAATCTGGCGCATGGGGCTCAACAACAATAAATCACCTCAAACCATTAATAACACAACAAAGGCTGCAGTCCGAATGATAACAAATTCCCATTCTAGACAACATACTCCACCAATATTCAAAAGTCTGAACTTACTCACCATACAAGACATCCATACTTTTACAGTGCCTATTACATACATAGAACACTAAACTCAGATATTAACCCACAACTCAAAATTCTCCTAACCAACCTAACAGGACACGTAACATAACACAAGACACAGATCACTCTTCGATGTTCCTTGCATCCACCTCCACACTATGTAAAACGCAATGCACATTAAAGGCCCAAAAATTTGGAATTTATTACCTATGATTACCAAAGAAACCCGGTTTATACATCAATTCAAAACTCTGATAAAAACCACCTACTCACCCAAAACTAAATACCCACTACTTTACATTACCTACAAAGTTAATAAATAACTTTCCACTGCTGATGCTGGATCTTGCCTTGTTCACTACTACTTTTTGTGTTCTGTGTGTTAGAACTCGAAAATCCATCTGCCTACCTTCCCGTAATGCCCATGACCCTCATTTTGTGCGCTATCATCCATGATCGCATTTGTCAAACGCCTTAGCAAAATCTGTGTAAATCACATCTGCGTTTTGGTCTCTTCCAATGCCTCCGTAATTCTGTCATAATGGTTCAGCAGCTGTGACAGGCATGATTGTCCCGCTCTAAAGCCATGCTGGTTGAGGTTATGTTGGTTGTGCTGGTCCATGAACTTTGTAATCTGCCGTCTCATCACTCTTTTTCAAGACTTTTATGATGTGAGAAGTTAGGCTACTGGTCTGTAATTTTTAGCTAGTGCTCTACTACCTCCCTTATGCAAAGGAGCTATGTCTGCACTCTTTAAGTCCTTCGGTATTTCACCTAGATCTAAGCTCTTTCTCCACCTATCATGGATAAGCATTTCGAGCAGACTAATCCTAATGTTTATAGTCTACTTAAAACTAGACATAGGATGGAGTGGTAAATTTTAGTTATGTATTAATGTATTACAAAAAAAGAGCTAGCAAAAAAAATTATTAGAAAAATTTACAGTAGAGGGGTAGCAAAAAAAAAAATTAGAACTAGTACAATTTACAATAGCAATATTTTAGGTGTGTATTAACACTTTAAACTGATTTAGTGATTTTAGGTTAATTGGAATTTCTTGAGTAGTTTAACTGGTTCTATGATTTCAAGCTAGGAAAGATTTTATAAGTAATGAGCAATGTCAAAAGTTGATGCTGAATTAGTTAAAAAAGAGCATATTTGAATATTTCAGTGGTTGTAGGGAAAGGGGGAAGCCAGGAAAATAACCCAGAAGCCGCTCATTTCTTGCCACTATGAAATCCACTTTGAGATACTTCTGGACTAACAACAGGAACAAAGCAACAATACATAACCCACCCCTCAAAAAAATACAGTGGTACCTCGAGTTACTTATATTTTTCGTTCGAGAATGCTGTTCAAGTGCCATTACCAAACGAATTTATCCCCATAAGGAATAATGTAAAATAGACTAGTCCTTTTACACCCCCAAAAATATACTTACAAAAGCATTTAAAAAAATAAACTTACATAAAAGGGCGATTTTGGGGACCATCGTAACTCGAGGTACCACTGTATATTTAAAACCACCCAAAAGTATATAATTAAGCTACATTTTTAATTATTTCAAGCACTTCCTCAGTCAATACCGGCAATGCCGCCACTCAGTAAACTTTTGTTTACTTCCATTCGTAGATTTCTTGTTTTTTCCCTATTTTATTTTTTACGTAACTTATGTGGCCTGTGAGACCAAAGTAAGGTGCAATTTACATATATACACTCGTTGTTTGCAACACAATAACCGCACAAACATTATTATCATTACAGTATATTGTTTACAAAACTTGTTTACACAAACCAACAATACAAAAAATTCTTTATTACTATTGTTCTATAATATATATACAAATGTACAGTCACTGGACATGTTCATAGAAGTTCTGCAGCTTGTGGAACTCTTTGAAACATGGTTCTATGCACAGTGGTGTTTACGTTCCTCACACATAAAACGAGTGTCTCTGCATTTTTATGGGCGTTTTTTTTATATGCACAGACAAAACACCTCTTGTGAGCAGTTTTTTTTCAAAGTAGTAGCAGGCAGTTGTGTTAGGTATTTTTTCCTAGGTTGATGGTCATCTGGGTGTCATTCTTCCTTCCTTCCTTCCTTCCTTCCTACATTCCTTCTTACCCTTCCTTCCTACATTCCTTCTTACCTTCCTTCCTTCCTTCCTTCCTTCCTACCTACCTACCTACCTACCTTCCTTCCTTCCTTCCTTCCTAACTTCCTTCCTACCTACCTTCCTTACTACCTTTCATCTCATCCTTCTTTTTTTCCTTCTGGTTTCTATTACAGTGGTCCCTCGGTTTTCGCCCAAAATTTGTTCCAGAATGCTGCTCAAGTGCCATTACCCAACGAATTTACTTCCTTAAGAAATAATGTCACATAGGTTAGTCTATTTCAGACCCCCAAAAATACACTTGCAACAGCACTTACGAAAATACACTTACATAAATGTTCGAGTTTGGGGATGCATGAAACCGAGGGACCACTGTATACACACACAGTCACTGGACACGTGCCTAGAACTGCTATAAGCTTCTGGAAGCTGGTTGTTGTGTCTGGGTCATCATTCCGTCCTTCCTTCCTTCCTACATTCCTTCTTACCTTCCTTCCTACATTCCTTCCTTCCTTTCATCTCGTCCTTCCTTTCTTCTGGTTTCTATATATACGCATATATAATCACTGGACACTTCATAGAATTGCTATTAGCTTCTGGAAGCTGGTTGTTGTTTCTGGGTTGTCATTCCTTCCTTCTTACCTTCCTTCCTACCTTCCTCCTACCCTCCTTCCTCGCCTTCCTTCCTTCCTGCCTTCCTTCCTGCCTTCCTTCCTACCTTCCCTTACATGCCTTCCACATGCCTTCCTTCCTACATTCCTTCCTTCCTACATTCCTACCTACCTACCTACCTACCTACCTACCTACCTACCTTCCTTCCTTTCATCTCATCCTTCCTTCCTTTCATTCCTCCTTCCTTCCTTTCTTCCTTCTGGTTTCTATATATACACATATACGTATAGTCACTGGACACTTCATAGAACTGATATTTAGCTTCTGGAAGCTGGTTGTTGCGAGTGTGTGACTTATAAATATGCTGAGTCAGGGTGCGGCTGCTGTCAAAATGACATATTATACCATCACTCACCACCCTCACTGCCTTGTCAACACCCATGGGGTCCCATGCTCTTTTCCCCACAGTCCTTCCTACCTACTTGAGGCCTGGTCACAGCCCGGGCCGCGGGGGCGTTGACCCCGGGAACTCTCTCCAGGTATACCCAGGTCTCAGGTATACTTACCTACCTACTTTCTTACCTACTTACTTATTTTCTTTCATTCTTTTTCTTTCTTCCTTCTAGTATCCTGAGCATTGCTTTCGGTCACAAACTCCTCAAAACCATGAAATTCATCTTCACTGACACTTCCATCTGTGTTAGAGCTATCACTTGGAAAGAGAAGAGTCCCAGATTCGCCCGGAGTCAGATATTTCTTACCGCTAGGCATGCTGAACAAGGACTACTGAAATGGCGTTCCCACAATGCACCACTGGCTCCCCGATTTATTTTATACTGCACACACTGACCACACAGACCCATTCTCTCACATGTGGGCCTACCAGCTTTCTCCCACTTGATTTGAGGCCGCTAGAATTTATGCGTATTAATACATCCGAAACATTGGCTCATAAGACGTATATATATGACCAAAACAGTCAAAGGGTTAAACTGTAATTAACATTTTTCTTGAGAATTTTTCAGTAAGAATAGGAATCATGGAAGCATTTTTGCTATTTTCAATTTTCTTTTTTTCAACAAACCAACCATATCCCACCGAGGAAGGGTGACCTAAAAAGAAAAACGAAAGTTTCTCTTTTTAAATTCAGTAATGTATACAGGAGAAGGAGTTACTAGCCCCTTGCTCGCGGCATTTTAGTCTCCTCTTACAACACACATGGCTTATGGAGGAAGAATTCTGTTCCACTTCCCCATGGAGTTTAAAATATGTACGTATTAACTAACTTTCATGACAACTTGAAAAAAGTGTCTAAATTATAAATTTCCATTATTCAAAACTTTTATACATTGCTGGGACCTATAAATACTTTGTATATATTTATAGACAATAGTAAATGACCAAGGCAGGTGAAAATGTTCACCTGTTGGTGTGATTGTGACTATTTGAGTACTATTTCAGTACCTAATATTAGTGTTAGAACAAAGATTGGCTATGAAATCACAAGAACTATTATAAATTGTAATTATCAAAACATAAAAATTATATAAATTAAAATAAAAACGAGAAAAAAAAGTATATCGGCAACACTTCTGTAAGCGGCAGGACTTGATGTTGCCATCAGGCGAGCATCCAGGAACAACTTTGGGCTTGTATCTCGGTAAGTACTGCCCAAAAAATTTTTTTATCCTATAACATGTAGAAAAATGCGTTCTTCATTTTAAAAAACAAACACGATTTTTCTTTTTTTCAAAATATTCAAAGCACTACGCAAGTAAACGTAGATCTACATGTGGACAGTTTATCATACATGATTCCTTTGGGGTCCCAAGGCCCTCTCCGAAACTCGTTCTCAGGGTCACAAATTTTTCGGAAAAATATAAATTATTTTTTCTTATGAAATGATAATCTTTTCCGATCATAATGCCACCAAAATTATGAAATTTGATGGAAAACTAACGGAATTATGCTCTCGTGAAGTTAGCGGTATCAATGACATCGGAGATTTCGCCCACTTTGAGCCCTATTTTCGCAAATTCCAATGTTTAAGTCTACTAAAATTATAGCTATTTCACTAGAATTCCATTTGTTCTATCAATTGAGTATAAGAAACCACCAATTTACCAATTTGAACTACCAAATAAGGTGGTCAGAAATTTGCAATTTGGCCAATTTCACAAAATTTCAAAAGATGCTAATTTCAAAAGACGGTCCAGAATAAACAAGACAGACATTCCTTGCACTAAAATAACATTTTATCTGTTCATTAGTCACATCTCCAGGCCCCTCTTACATTACTTTTGCTTTCCATTTTGAATTTTTATTCTCACAAAAATAGAAGATTTACTGTTATGTATACAACTGCATCATTGTAAAATGGTATAAATAATATCAGCACACTTGTGCAAGAATATTAGACTACCCAGTTGATGTGCATTGACGCATGGCGTGATTTGTTTACTTTTGAACATCAGCAAAAATCGAACATTTTCGCTACTTTGCGCTCAGTTTCAAGGTACTTGTCATCGTGAAACCAGTCAAAATTATTTCTATTTCTGTAACATATCATCCATTCTATCGAATGAGACTAAGAAAACGAGTATACAAGCATAAATACTATACGAAAATAGATAGACTGCAAAGTCGCTGTTTTAAACCAAAAACACGGTCAGTTTTTTTTCATTATGCCATTATGCACTGTGTGGTGCAGGATTTTTATACTGCGCACACTGACCGCACAGACCCATTTTCTCACATCTAGGCCTACCAGCCTGTTTCCACTTGATTTGAGGGCACTAGAATTTAGGCATACTAGTACGACGAAAACCCTGGTGCGTAAGCCATACTAGTACGGCCGAAATCCGAAAGGGTTAAGGGTTAAACCATTATTACAAACCTAAAAATGTATGTTTGTATCATAAATTATAGAGTAAAATATTAAATATTTGAAATTTTACCACTCTTTACCTGTCTAGACTTAACCCTTTGACTGTCGCGACCCCAAATCCAAAAGTGTCGCAAAATATTTGAAAAAAAAAAAATTCTTATGAAATGATAGAGAATCTTTTCCCGATGGTAATGACACCAAAAGTACGAAATTTGATGGAAAACTTACAGAATTACACTCTCGCAAAGTTAGTGATGCATCAGCGATTTTGCACACTTTGAACCCTATTTTCAGACAATTCCTTTGTTCCAGTCGACAAAACTCATAGCTATTTCTTTAGAACTCCATTTGCTCTATCGATTGAGTACAAGAAACCACCCATTTACTGATTTCAACTACCCAATAAAGTTCTCAGAAATTGGCAATTTGGCAAATTTGAGGCAAATTAAAAAGATGCCAATTTCAAAATAGGGTCCAGAATGAACAATGCAGACATTCCTGGCACTAAAATAAAAAAATTCTGTTGATCAGACACGTCTCCAGGCCTCTTATATTATTCTTGCTTTCTATTTTGAATTTTTATTTACACAAAAAATATTTATTATGTAGACTACTGCATTATTGTAATAATTGTATAAATAATGTCAACCCATATGGCTAGTTGGACATTTATTGGACAATGACATCATTTGATTACTCTTGAACATCAGAAAAAATCGAACATTTCCGCTAATTTGAGCTCAATTTCAAGGTCCTTTTCATCGTGAAACCAATCAAAATCATCTCTTTTCTGTAATATGTCTTCCATTCTATCAAATGAGACCAAGAAAATGAGAATACAACCATAAATACTATACGAAAATACAGTGGACCCCGCAAATCGGCCAGTCTGATTATCGGCCACCTCGATTTTCAATCGTTTTTCGGCACAATTTTTCCCCATATCGGCCATTCCCGATTATCGGCCCGCGTCCAGACCTGTCCTGGAGCTGCCTTCTTCAGAGATTATGGAAATTTGTTCAATGTGGAATGAGGTGCAAAGTTTCGTTGAACAATTTCACCCTGAGCAAGCTGAAATAAGCCTTTCTGCAACAAGTTCAGTGACAGAGCCATATTGCACTTCAGGAACATGTTAAAGAGGCACCAGAAACAGAGCACTCTTGACAGTTATTTTGTGCAACAGGGGTCTAGTGACTGTGAAGCTGGTCCTAGTGGCATTAAAAGACAAAGAAGGAAGTAACTCCAGAGAGGGACTTGTTACCTGAAGTCCTTTTGAGGGGGATTCCCTTCCAAACAATGAGTGCTCACTCCCCGCTCCTCCTCCCTATCTTCCAGAAGCCAGCAAGTCTCTTCAATAAAGGTAAGTAAATGTTATTTTAAATATTTATTTATTATATGTTGTTATTATGTGTTTTGTGAATGTAAAATTATAGTTAATCTTTAAAAAATGTATTTTTTGTGAATATTTTTGGGTCTGGAACGGATTAATTGTATTTACATTATTTCTTATGGGAAATAATGGTTCAGAAATCGGCCAGTTCGATTTTAGGCCTAGCTCCTGGAACGGATTACGGCCGATTTTTGGGGGTCCACTGTACAGTGGTCCCTCGGTTTTCGTGTATCTCTGTTTTCGTGTATTTCAGTTTTCGTGTAGTTTTTTCGTGGGAAATTTCCCTCTGTTTTCGTGTGTTCCCTCCGTTTTCGTGCTCGGTCCGGAACCTGTCCACCAGTGCCGCGCACATACAAAGGCTGTAGGCCACCACCCACGCACCTCCCACGCATATTGCTACGCAGTCTAGCATTGTTTACGCTTGAGTGAACATCACCCCAGGAGTTTATACAAAACATTTATTAACAATTCATTGTTTTTGGGCCTTGATTATTATGTGTGACTACTAAATAAGCTACCATGGGCCCAAAGAAAGCTCCTAGTGCCACTTCTTTGGTAAAGAAAGTGAGGAACACCATAGAACTGAAGAAAGAAATAATAGAAAAATATGATAGTGGTGTATGTATTGTCGAGCTCGCCAGGATATACAAGAAAGCCCCAACAACCATCGGTTCCATTGTGTATAAGAGAAAAGCAATCACTGAAGCTAATGTTGCAAAAGGGGTGAATACAATAACCAAACAGAGATCACAAACAATGGAAAATATGGAGAAATTGTTGTTGCTGTGGATAAACCAAAAACTGCTAGCGGGTGATAGTATTGTGCAATCCATCATACGTGAAAAAGCAAGGCAGTTGCATGCCGATCTTGTCAAGAAAATGCCTGGAACCAGTGATGTTGATGTTGATGAATTTAAGGCCAGCAAAGGCTGGTTCGAAAAATTTAAGAGGCGAACTGGCATACACAGTGTTGTAAGGCATGGTGAGGGGGCCAGTTCAGATAAAGATGCGGCTGAAAAATTTGTGCGCGACTTTAAAAATATGTAGAGGCTGAAAATTTCAAACCCCAACAAGTGTTTAATTGTGACGAAACAGGCCTCTTTGGAAGAAAATGCCAAGGAGGACCTACATCACGCAGGAGGAAAAGGCAATGCGAGGACACAAGCCTATGAAAGACAGGCTAACTCTAATGTTGTGTGGTAACGCTAGTGGGGATTTCAAAGTGAAGCCTTTACTCGTGTATCACTCTGAAAATCCCAGAGTGTTCAGGGACTACAGTGTTGACAAGAGTAAATTGTGTGTGTTTTGGAAGTCTAATGCTAAGGCATGGGTCACTAGGGAAATTTTCCTGGAATGGTTTAATCAAGTGTTTGGCCCCAGTGTGAAGAAATATTTATTGGAGAATAAATTGCCACTAGGCCTCCTGGTAATGGACAATGCTCCTGGTCATCCTCAAGACTTGGACGACCAAATGTCTAAGGATTTCAGATTTGTAAAAGTGAAGTTCTTGCCTCCTAACACCACTCCTCTCCTCCAGCCCATGGACCAGCAGGTCATTTCAAACTTCAAAAACTGTACACCAAAGCAATGTTTCAAAGGTGTTTTGATGTGACCAATGACACTAAATTGACCCTAAAGAGTTCTGGAAGGTCACTTGATATCTTCCATTGCATAGGCCTTATAGATAAGCTTGGCAGGGAGTGACCTCCAGGACGATGAACTCTGCTTGAGAAAGTTGTGGCCAGATTGTGTCCCAGATAGGGATTTTGAAGGGTTTGAAGCTAACCCTGAGGACCCTATGGAAGTTGTGGAAAATATTGTGGAATTGGGGACTTCCATGGGGTTGGATGTGAATGAAGAGGATGTGGAAGAGTTGGTGGAGGACCACAATGAAGATCTAACCACTGAAGAGCTGCAAGAGCTTGAGCTGCAACAACAACAAAATAGATCTGAGGAAATTGCTTCAGTTGAGGAAGAGAGATGTAAGGTGCCTTCTTCAGAGATTAAGGAGATTTGTGCAATGTGGGTAGGTGCAATCATTTGTGGAGGAACATCACCCTGACAAAGATGTTGCAATCCGTGCTGGCTACTTTTACAATGACAATTCCATGTCCCATTTAGGGATATTTTAAAGAGCCGCCAGACACAGAGCTCTCTGGAGAGATATTTAGTGCCACAGGTGTGCAGTGACTCTCAAGCTGGTCCTAGTGGGATTAAAAGACAAAGAAGGAAGTAACCCCAGATGAGGACTTGGTACCTAGAGTCCTTATGGAGGATTCCCCTTCCAAAAATTAGGGACTCTACCCTCTCCCTCCTATCTCTCTTCCATCCAGCAACATCAGTCTTCAGTAAGGGTAATGCCACATTCATTTCATTCATTTGTGCATGTAAATCTATCTTTAAGGCCCCAAAAAAAAAAAATTCCAAACTTCTGGGTTTCTGGAACGGATTAATTGAATTTCCATTATTTATGGGAAAATGGTTTCAGTTTTCGTGTGTTTCAGTTTTAGTGCCTCCTCCCGGAACGGATTAAACACGAAACCGAGGGACCACTGTACACCTCAAAGTCGGCGTTTTAATCCAAAAACATGGTCAGAGTTTTTCGCACACTGACCACACAGACCCATTCTCTCACATGTGGACCTACCAGTTTTCACCCATTTGATTTGAAGCTGCTAGAATTTTGGCGTGTTAATACATCAAAAGACTGGCTCGTAAGATGTATATATACGACAGAAACAGTCAAAGGGTTAAGAAGACTTTAAGTATTAGGTTAAATCTGCCCAAATGCCTTGACATGATAGTAGTTTCCTTGTACCAATCAAATTATGAAATGCAAATACACATTGTGCCCTAAGCAAAGAAATAAACTTTTGTTTTGTTTTTTGTTTTAATGTCTAGGAGACATAACACACATTTTACTTCTGTATAGTCAGCAACAAAGAAAAAAGTAACATAAGAGACATTAAGACACATCTTACCTCTGTATAGTCAGCAACAAAGAAAGATGTCACAGCATCATATTTGGTAAAGTGTGAAGGAAAGAGCTTGATCCAGGTGTGCACCGTGAAGTGGATGCGCTTGCCAGCGTCTACCCACCGCTGATGAGGTTATCCTCGCTCAGCCGTCGCACCAAAGTTCTCAATGATGTCCATGAAGCCTGGAATGCTGCCTGTCACCAGAGACTAACAAAAACAATATTAGCAACTTTAGTTAACTTAACCCTGGACTGCTACCTGTCACCAGACTAACAAAACAATATTATCAACTTTATTTAACTTAACCCTGGTATGGAGTAACTTGCAATGTGAACAGACTGACTGATGCTCTAGTGGGGTTTTGGCTTGGTTACAAGTACTTCTGCAGACACAGATAAGGTGATCAAAACATAAGTAAAATATGTGACCAGACCCATGGTCACCATCTAGAACACTATGTGCTTTATTGTCTGTTTATTGAAGAATATAGAGATAAACAGTAACAATAACCTAAGTGATATGTTAAGGTATCTTACTAATGAAAATAAGATACCAGACACATTAAGTAAATTTCCCAACTTACAGTGCAAGTCAAGTGTAGATATTAATACAGACTTACTCCTGTTAACCCCTTTTGGGGGCCTAATTCC
>WNWK01018046.1:25823-40958 GCA_009830355.1 Cherax destructor
CCACCAAAATTATGAAATTTGATGGAAAATAACGGAATTATGCCCGTGAAGTTAGCGGTATCAATGACATCGGAGATTTCCCCACTTTGAGCCCTATTTTCGCAAATTCCAATGTTTAAGTCTACTAAAATTATATATTTCACTAGAATTCCATTTGTTCTATCAATTATATAAGAAACCAAATTTACCAATTTGAACTACCAATAAGGTGGTCAGAAATTTGCAATTTGGCCAATTTCACAAAATTTCAAAAGATGCTAATTTCAAAAGACGGTCCAGAATAAACAAGAAGACATTCCTTGCACTAAAATAACATTTTATCTGTTCATTATCACATCTCCAGGCCCCTCTTAAAATTTTTGCTTTCCATTTTGAATTTTTATTCTCACAAAAATAGAAGATTTACTGTTATGTATACAACTGCATCATTGTAAAAATGGTATAAATAATATCAGCACACTTGTGCAAGAATATTAGACTACCCAGTTGATGTGCATTGGACGCATGGCGTGATTTGTTTACTTGAACATCAGCAAAATCGAACATTTTCGCTACTTTGCGCTCAGTTTCAAGGTACTTGTCATCGTGAAACCAGTCAAAATTATTTCTATTTCTGTAACATATCATCCATTCTATCGAATGAGACTAAGAAAACGAGTATACAAGCATAAATACTATACTGAAAATAGATAGACTGCAAAGTCGCTGTTTTAAACCAAAAACACGGTCAGTTTTTTTTCATTATGCCATTATGCACTGTGTGGTGAGGATTTTTTTATACTGCGTACACTGACCACAGACCCATTTTCTCACATCTAGGCCTACCAGCCTGTTTCCACTTGATTTGAGGGCACTAGAATTTAGGCATACTAGTACGACGAAAACCCTGGTGCGTAAGCCATACTAGTACGGCCGAAATCCCGAAAGGGTTAAGGTTAAACCATTATTACAAACCTAAAAATGTATGTTTGTATCATAAATTATAGAGTAAAATATTAAATATTTGAAATTTTACCACTCTTTACCTGTCTAGACTTAACCCTTTGACTGTCGCGACCCCAAATCCAAAAGTGTCGCAAAATATTTGAAAAAAAAATTCTTATGAAATGATAGAGAATCTTTTCCCGATGGTAATGACACCAAAAGTACGAAATTTGATGGAAAACTTACAGAATTACACTCCGCAAAGTTATGATGCATCAGCGATTTTGCACACTTTGAACCCTATTTTCAGACAATTCCTTTGTTCCAGTCGACAAAACTCATAGCTATTTCTTTAGAACTCCATTTGCTCTATCGATTGAGTACAAGAAACCACCCATTTACTGATTTCAACTACCCAATAAAGTTCTCAGAAATTGGCAATTTGGCAAATTTGAGGCAAATTAAAAAGATGCCAATTTCAAAATAGGGTCCAGAATGAACAATGCAGACATTCCTGGCACTAAAATAAAAAAAAATTCTGTTGATCAGACACGCCTCCAGGCCCTCTTATATTATTCTTGCTTTCTATTTTGAATTTTTATTTACACAAAAATATTTATTATGTAGACTACTGCATTATTGTAATAATTGTATAAATAATGTCAACCCATATGGCTAGTTGACATTTATTGACAATGACATCATTTGATTACTCTTGAACATCAGAAAAATCGAACATTTCCGCTAATTTGAGCTCAATTTCAAGGTCCTTTTCATCGTGAAACCAATCAAAATCATCTCTTTTCTGTAATATGTCTTCCATTCTATCAAATGAGACCAAGAAAATGAGAATACAACCATAAATACTATACGAAAATACAGTGGACCCCGCAAATCGGCCAGTCTGATTATCGGCCACCTCGATTTTCAATCGTTTTTTTCGGCACAATTTTTCCCCAATTATCGGCCATTCCCCGATTATCGGCCCGCGTACCAGACCTGTCCTGGAGCTGCCTTCTTCAGAGATTATGGAAATTTGTTCAATGTGGAATGAGGTGCAAAGTTTCGTTGAACAATTTCACCCTGAGCAAGCTGAAATAAGCCTTCTCTGCAACAAGTTCAGTGACAGAGCCATATTGCACTTCAGGAACATGTTAAAGAGGCACCAGAAACAGAGCACTCTTGACAGTTATTTTGTGCAACAGGGGTCTAGTGACTGTGAAGCTGGTCCTAGTGGCATTAAAAGACAAAGAAGGGAAGTAACTCCAGAGAGGGACTTGTTACCTGAAGTCCTTTTGGAGGGGGATTCCCCTTCCAAACAATGAGTGCTCACTCCCCGTCTCCTCCTCCCTATCTTCCAGAAGCCAGCAAGTCTCTTCAATAAAGGTAAGTAAATGTTATTTTAAATATTTATTTATTATATGTTGTTATTATGTGTTTTGTGAATGTAAAATTATAGTTAATCTTTAAAAAATGTATTTTTTGTGAATATTTTTGGGTCTGGAACGGATTAATTGTATTTACATTATTTCTTATGGGAAATAATGGTTCAGAAATCGGCCAGTTCGATTTTAGGCCTAGCTCCTGGAACGGATTACGGCCGATTTTTGGGGGTCCACTGTACAGTGGTCCCTCGGTTTTCGTGTATCTCTGTTTTCGTGTATTTCAGTTTTCGTGTAGTTTTTTCGTGGGAAATTTCCCTCTGTTTTCGTGTGTTCCCTCCGTTTTCGTGCTCGGTCCGGAACCTGTCCACCAGTGCCGCGCACATACAAAGGCTGTAGGCCACCACCCACGCACCTCCCACGCATATTGCTCGCAGTCTAGCATTGTTTACGCTTGAGTGAACATCACCCCAGGAGTTTATACAAAACATTTATTAACAATTCATTGTTTTTGGGCCTTGATTATTATGTGTGACTACTAAATAAGCTACCATGGGCCCAAAGAAAGCTCCTAGTGCCACTTCTTTGGAAAGAAAGTGAGGAACACCATAGAACTGAAGAAAGAAATAATAGAAAAATATGATAGTGGTGTATGTATTGTCGAGCTCGCCAGGATATACAAGAAAGCCCCAACAACCATCGGTTCCATTGTGTATAAGAGAAAAGCAATCACTGAAGCTAATGTTGCAAAAGGGGTGAATACAATAACCAAACAGAGATCACAAACAATGGAAAATATGGAGAAATTGTTGTTGCTGTGGATAAACCAAAAACTGCTAGCGGGTGATAGTATTGTGCAATCCATCATACGTGAAAAAGCAAGGCAGTTGCATGCCGATCTTGTCAAGAAAATGCCTGGAACCAGTGATGTTGATGTTGATGAATTTAAGGCCAGCAAAGGCTGGTTCGAAAATTTAAGAGGCGAACTGGCATACACAGTGTTGTAAGGCATGGTGAGGGGGCCAGTTCAGATAAAGATGCGGCTGAAAAATTTGTGCGCGACTTTAAAAAATATGTAGAGGCTGAAAATTTCAAACCCCAACAAGTGTTTAATTGTGACGAAACAGGCCTCTTTTGGAAGAAAATGCCAAGGAGGACCTACATCACGCAGGAGGAAAAGGCAATGCGAGGACACAAGCCTATGAAAGACAGGCTAACTCTAATGTTGTGTGGTAACGCTAGGTGGGATTTCAAAGTGAAGCCTTTACTGTGTATCACTCTGAAAATCCCAGAGTGTTCAGGGACTACAGTGTTGACAAGAGTAAATTGTGTGTGTTTTGGAAGTCTAATGCTAAGGCATGGGTCACTAGGGAAATTTTCCTGGAATGGTTTAATCAAGTGTTTGGCCCCAGTGTGAAGAAATATTTATTGGAGAATAAATTGCCACTTAAGTGCCTCCTGGTAATGGACAATGCTCCTGGTCATCCTCAAGACTTGGACGACCAAATGTCTAAGGATTTCAGATTTGTAAAAGTGAAGTTCTTGCCTCCTAACACCACTCTCTCCTCCAGCCCATGGACCAGCAGGTCATTTCAAACTTCAAAAACTGTACACCAAAGCAATGTTTCAAAGGTGTTTTGATGTGACCAATGACACTAAATTGACCCTAAAAGAGTTCTGGAAGGGTCACTTCGATATCTTCCATTGCATAGGCCTTATAGATAAAGCTTGGCAGGGAGTGACCTCCAGGACGATGAACTCTGCTTGGAGAAAGTTGTGGCCAGATTGTGTCCCAGATAGGGATTTTGAAGGGTTTGAAGCTAACCCTGAGGAGCCTATGGAAGTTGTGGAAAATATTGTGGAATTGGGGACTTCCATGGGGTTGGATGTGAATGAAGAGGATGTGGAAGAGTTGGTGGAGGACCACAATGAAGATCTAACCACTGAAGAGCTGCAAGAGCTTGAGCTGCAACAACAACAAAATAGATCTGAGGAAATTGCTTCAGTTGAGGAAGAGAGATGTAAGGTGCCTTCTTCAGAGATTAAGGAGATTTGTGCAATGTGGAGTAGGGTGCAATCATTTGTGGAGGAACATCACCCTGACAAAGATGTTGCAATCCGTGCTGGCTACTTTTACAATGACAATTCCATGTCCCATTTTAGGGATATTTTAAAGAGCCGCCAGACACAGAGCTCTCTGGAGAGATATTTAGTGCCACAGGTGTGCAGTGACTCTCAAGCTGGTCCTAGTGGGATTAAAAGACAAAGAAGGGAAGTAACCCCAGATGAGGACTTGGTACCTAGAGTCCTTATGGAGGGGGATTCCCCTTCCAAAAATTAGGGACTCTACCCTCTCCCCTCCTATCTCTCTTCCATCCAGCAACATCAGTCTTCAGTAAGGGTAAGTGCCACATTCATTTCATTCATTTGTGCATGTAAATCTATCTTTAAGGCCCCCCAAAAAAAAAAATTCCAAACTTCTGGGTTTCTGGAACGGATTAATTGAATTTCCATTATTTCTTATGGGGAAAATGGTTTCAGTTTTCGTGTGTTTCAGTTTTAGTGCCTCCCTCTGGAACGGATTAAACACGAAAACCGAGGGACCACTGTACACCTCAAAGTCGGCGTTTTAATCCAAAAACATGGTCAGAGTTTTTTCGCACACTGACCACACAGACCCATTCTCTCACATGTGGACCTACCAGTTTTCACCCATTTGATTTGAAGCTGCTAGAATTTTGGCGTGTTAATACATCAAAAAGACTGGCTCGTAAGATGTATATATACGACAGAAACAGTCAAAGGGTTAAGAAGACTTTAAGTATTAGGTTAAATCTGCCCGAAATGCCTTGACATGATAGTAGTTTCCTTTGTACCAATCAAATTATGAAATGCAAATACACATTGTGCCCTAAGCAAAGAAATAAACTTTTGTTTTGTTTTTTGTTTTAATGTCTAGGAGACATAACACACATTTTACTTCTGTATAGTCAGCAACAAAGAAAAAAGTAACATAAGAGACATTAAGACACATCTTACCTCTGTATAGTCAGCAACAAAGAAAGATGTCACAGCATCATATTTGGTAAAGTGTGAAGGAAAGAGCTTGATCCAGGTGTCGTCACCGTAGAAGTGGATGCGCTTGCCAGCGTCTACCCACCGTCTGATGAGGTTATCCTCGCTCAGCTCGCTCGCACCAAAGTTCTCAATGATGTCCATGAAGCCTGGAATGCTGCCTGTCACCAGAGACTAACAAAAACAATATTAGCAACTTTAGTTAACTTAACCCTGGACTGCTACCTGTCACCAGACTAACAAAAACAATATTATCAACTTTATTTAACTTAACCCTGGTATGGAGTAACTTGCAATGTGAACAGACTGACTGATGCTCTAGTGGCCAGGTTTTGGCTTGGTTACAAGTACTTCCGCAGACACAGATAAGGTGATCAAAACATAAGTAAAATATGTGACCAGACCCATGGTCACCATCTAGAACACTATGTGCTTTATTGTCTGTTTATTGAAGAATATAGAGATAAACAGTAACAATAACCTAAGTGATATGTTAAGGTATCTTACTAATGAAAATAAGATACCAGACACATTAAGTAAATTTCCTAACTTACAGTGCAAGTCAAGTGTAGATATTAATACAGACTTACTCCTGTTAACCCCTTTTGGGGGCCTAATTCCTAGGTCTTTTGTGTATTCATATGCTCTTGCACTACCATCCACAGGATGGATATGGGGTGCACAATAAAGTAACCGTTTCAGCAACAAATCTAAATCTACCCTAGAATGCTGCTTGTTATTATGGACTAACAAAATAATGTTAACAAGGATAGTTAACTTAACTCTGGAATGCTGCCTGTCACTTAGAGACTAAATAAGGAAGAAGATGAGTTGTTATCTTAATAATTACTTAAAGTAGTATTTTCAAGAAGGAATTGAGTGGTTGTTACCTTGATAGTTATTTAATACCACTTTCAAGAATGTAGACGATGAGTGGTTGTTACCCTAACAGTTATTTAATAAACTATTTTCAAGAAGGACGATGAGTTGGTGTTACCTTAATCCTGGGGAGAGTGACAGTGGGTGAGGCTGTATGCAGCACATAACCATGTGCATCACCCTGGCTTAGTAAGCCATGAAGGTGTGGCATTAGTGGCTGAGGTGTAGCCACCAGGTGATCACTTCTCAGAGCATCAATAACAACAATCACTGTCTTGCTCACGAGCACTGCTGAACCATCTTGATCTCTGTTGAACAAGAGAGATATTAGTGTTCACTAACACTGTTGAACCATCTTGATCTCTGCTGAACAAGAGAGATATTAGTGTTCACTAACACTGCTGAACCATCTCGATCTCTGCTGAACAAGAGAGATATTAGTGTTCACTAACACTGCTGAACCATCTCGATCTCTGCTGAACAAGAGAGATATTAGTGTTCACTAACACTGCTGAACCATCTCGATCTCTGCTGAACATGAGAGATATTACTGTTCATGAACAATGCTGAACCATCTTGATCTCTGCTGAACAAAAGAGATATTAGTGTTCATGAACACTGCTGAACCATCTTGATCTCTGCTGAACATGAGAGATATTAGTGTTCACTAACACTGCTGAACCATCTTGATCTCTGCTGAACAAGAAAAAAGATATTAGTGTTCACTAACACTGCCAAACCATCTTAATCTCTACTGAACAGGAGACATATTAGTGTTCACTAGCACTGCTTGTTATGGGGCTATAGGACCCAGCATGTATTAATGTATTTAGCCCTTTGACTGTCGGAGGCCCCTTTCTGAAACTGTCATTTTATGTCGGGAAATATTAAAAAAAAAAATTATTTTTTCTTACCAAAATGTTAGGATTATTTTGCTGATTGTTTAAAGCCTAAAAAAAAAAATTGTGATCAGTATTTACCGAGATATAGAGGCGTAAAGTTGGCAGAAAATGAGCCGCGTATGGCAACAGCGGCGCATGCCGCTCACCAGTACACTTATATTTACTCCCATTCGAAGGTTTCTTGTATTTTCCAATATTTTTGTTTTCCAAGTAACTTATGTGGCCTGTGAGACCAAAGTAAGGTGCAGTGTACATATATACACTCGTTGTATGCAACACAATAACTGCACAAACATTATCATCATTATACTGTTTACAAAACTTGTTTGCACAAACCAACAATGCAAAAAAAATTTTATTACTATTGTTCTATAATATATATACACATATATAATGACTGGACACTTTCCATCAACTTCCCTTAGCGCTTGAAGCTGTGTGTGTGTGGACATATAAATTTGCTGAGTCAGGGTAAAGCAGCTGTCAAAAGGACATAGTATTATACCATTACTCACCACCCTCACTGCCTGTCAACATGTAAACACAAAAGGGGTTGCATGTCTTCTTCCCCACAACCTCCTTCCTAGCTTCCTTTCTTCCTTCATTCCTTCCTTCCTTTCTTACTTATTTCCTACCTTCCTCTCATCTCTTCCTTCCTGCCTTCCTTTCTTCCTTTTTTTCTTCCTTCCTTTCTTACTTCTTTTGTTCATTCCTTCCTCTCATCTCTCCTTCCTTTCTTCTTTCCTTCCTTCCTTCCTTTCCTCTTTCCTTCCTTCCTCTCATCTCTTCTTTCCTTCCTTCCTTTCATCTCTTCTTTCCTTCCTTCCTTCCTTTCAGCTTTTCTTTCCTTCCTTCCTTCCTTCCTCTCATCTCTTCCTTCCTTCCTTACTTCCTTCCTTCTGATATCCTGGGCATTGCTTTCGGTCACAAACTCCTCAAAACCATGAAATTCATCTTCAGAGACACTTTCATCTGTGTTAGAGCTATCACTGGGAAGAGAAGAGTCCCAGATTTGCGGGAGTCAGATATTTCTTACCGCTAGACATGCTGAACATGGACTACTGAAATGGTTTTCCCACAATGCACCACTGGCTGCCCGTTTTTTTTTATACTGTGCACACTGACCATTGAGACCCATTCTCTCACATGTGGGCCTACCAGCATTCTCCACTTGATTTGAGGCGCTAGAATTTATGCGTATTAATACGTCAGAAACATTGACTCCAAGGTTCTGATAGATAAATGCAAGGTTCTGAAGCTTGGGAGTGTCCATAACCCAAGCACTTATAAGTTAAATAATGTAGAACTTAGCCATACAGATTGCAAAAAGGACTTGGGTTATGGTAAGCAGCAACCTTAAACCAAGACAGCAATGTCTAAGCGTACGTAATAAGGCAAACAGATTACTGGGATTTATATCAAGAAGTGTAAGCAACAGAAGTCCAGAGGTTATATTACAGCTTTATACATCGTTAGTAAGGCCTCACCTAGATTACGCAGCTCAGTTCTGGTCTCCATATTAAAGAATGTATATTAATTCGTTAGAAAACATTCAGTGTAGAATGACTAAATTAATACATTGCATTAGAAATCTTCCATATGAAGAAAGATTGAAGACCCTAAAATTACATTCACTTGTAAGACGAAGAATGAGGGAGACATGATCGAGGTATATAAGTGGAAGATGGGTATTAATAAGGGGATATAAATAAGGTCTTGAGGATATCTCTCCAAGAGAGAACCCACAATAATGAATTCAAATTAGATAAGTTTAGATTTAGAAGAAAGATTGAAGACCTTAAATTACATTCACTTGTAAGACGAAGAATGAGGGAGACATGATCGAGGTATATAAGTGGAAGATGGGTATTAATAAGGGGGATATAAATAAGGTCTTGAGGATATCTCTCCAAGAGAGAACCCCAATAATGGATTCAAATTGGATAAGTTTAAATTTAGAAAGGATATAGGAAAATATTGGTTTGTAAATAGGGTAGTGGAACAGTCTGCCTAGTAGGGTTATTGAAGCTAGGACCTTGGGTAGTTTTAAATTTAGGTTGGTCAGTCCTTCCATTTCCCTTCCCACTGAACGTCCTGCAGGAAATTCCTCATGCCGTGTAGTTTCCTCTTTTAAAGTCCTGGTTTGTCTCTATCAGTACTGTTTTCCCTCTCCACCTGAGCTCTACAATGTACTCAAAGCTCAGCACCATATGGTCACTGGCTCCCAGGGGCTCTCGTGTGTTATGTCTTCAATATCTGAGCTGTTCAGGGTGAATACAAGGTCCAGTCTTGCTGGTTCATCTTCTCCTCTCTCTCTGGTCGTGTCCCTGACATATTGGTGCATCAGGTTTTCAGTACCATGTCCATCATCTTGGCTCTCCAAGTTTCTGGACCCCACGTTGTTCATGGTTCTCCCAGTCGATCTCCCTGTGGTTGAAATCTCCATGACCAGTAGCTTCGCTCTGCTCATGTGTGCCTTTCTTGCCACCTCCGCCAGGGTGTCCACCATCGCTCTGTTGTTCTCATCGTGTTCTTCTCTGGCCTCCTGCAGTTCTGTGGTGGTTATACATCCTGCAATGACTATCTTATGCTCCCAGACTGGATGGTACCTACTATGAAGTCCGTTCTCTACCCACCTCCATTCCTACCATTTCCTCGAATCTCCAACGGTGCCTTACAAGCAGTGCGACCACTCCTCCCCCTGCTCCTCCTATCTTTCCTCAGGATCTGATATCCCTGTGGGAAGATTGCATCTTTACTGTCTCATTTAGTTTAGTTTCTGTGACCGCTATGATGTCTGGGGATGCCTCATCTATTCTTTCATTCCACTCTTCATACTTATTCGTAATTCCATCCGGTTTGTGTACCAAACCTTCAACCTTGTTTCCAATACTGTGGCCCTGGGGAGATCTTGGTGGGTTGGGGGCGTGGGCAGGGTGCCCGCAGGGGTTGCAGCATGGGTGGGGGGATTGTATGGTTGGGGTATGGGCTGGTGGGTGCAGTTTGAAGTGGGGGTGGGGGTAACTGTGACGGTGGGTTTTCGTTTGCTAGGGTGGGGACAGGGGCCTGATAGGTGGGTGTGGTGCTAGAGGTATGGTTGTGTGGGTTGTTTGTGATTTGAGGCCCGCTGAGGTACTTCCAGTGTGTGTTTTGTCCTGCTTGGTCTTGGTGTCCTCCGTATCTCGCTGCCTCCCCTCCCTCCTCTCTTCTCCTTCTTATCTTCTCCCTCCGGGCCTCCCTTTCTTCCTGCGTTCTGTCCCGATCTAGGTATACATTCCGGTACCCCTGGTTCGTCCTCAGCCGAGCTTTTCTTGCAGGATCATGGTGCGGGCTGATTCTGCCTTGAATATTACCTTGAGGGGTCGATTTCTTCCCTTTGTGTACCACCCGATTCTCCGAAAATTTGTCACTTGGGATGAGTCTCCCCTATTGCTAAACATGATACCATCGATCTTTTCTTTCTCCCCCCTGTTTCCTTCTGTCGGGGTGTCCCCTTCGACTTCCTTTGGCCATAGATAAAGATCGACTTCTCCCTTTTCCCCCTCCCACTGTGTCTCCCATTGCCTTGTCAAAGGTGCATTAGCCTCTCCCGGTGCTGCATCGGACGTATTCCCCGTGTTCCTTTGTGTGTCCGGTCTGCTCATACGTCCCCGTCTGCTGCAGTGTGTTGTTGGGGTCTCCGTGTTTAGCGTGTCTGCTGCTTTGTCTACCCTCTCATGTGTTGTTTCTGTGCTCACATTCATTGTTCCTGTGGTGCTCTTCTTGACCCTGGCTGTTTCTTCTATATCCCTCTCGTGTGTTGTTATCCTGCTCATCTTGCTCCGGGCCCCATGTGTGTCTGCTAGTGCCTGTGCATACAAGAGTTCTCTTCCTTTCTCCTCATTCCCTTTGGCTGTGCCTGGTGCACAAGCTCCAAGCGCCGTTCCTGCCAGGTACTATTGTTCTATTCGTGTCAGTCCCTGCAGCCACTTCTAGGGTCTGAATCTTGGCTTGCTTTTTTGGCTTGCATTACCATTTTCTACTCTCCTCAGTTATCCTCTTCTCCATTTTCTCGCTGATCAAATAGCTTCCTCCCCCTTTCCTTTTCCCCTTTCATTGAGCTCCTTGGTGATCACCAATATCTTCCTCTCCCCATTCCTTCTCCCTTCTAGAGAGTTCCTCCTCACTTGTGCCTTCCCTGATCAGCCACCTTCCTCCTTGTTGACACCCTCTCTGAGCCACCCATCTTCCCACGAGTCCCTTGTGGATGTTTGAGGTGTCAGGAGAAGGGAGAAGAAGAGGGTAGGAAAGGGGGTGAGGGAGAAACGGAGAAAGGACAGGAATGGGGGTGAGGGGGAGAGAGATAGCTTGAGGAAATGTAGAAGAGGGTGGATATAGGGAGAGAGAAAGAGAGGGAGAGGGAGAGAGAGAGTGAGTGTGTGTGTGTGTGTGTGTGTGTGTGTGTGTGTGTGGAACTATATGTGTGTGGATTTATTGTGTGAAAAGTAGTGGTGAAATTGTGTTATGGTGTAGGGAGTGTGTATGTGAGGTCTACGAGTAAAACGTCGTCTACAGTGCCCTCTACCTGGCCTGACCTGACTAACACCTGATCTACCAGTTAATGTATTCTATGCTTCACCTGTCTGCTCGCCCTTTTCTACTAGAAATACCAATTGCTACTTGTTACCGAGTACTTGATATCCTATTCCTTATCTTACTATGAGAGTTGACCGTTCACAAACAGCTTAGCGGTTAGGTAATTGAACTCACACCCGACACCCCGAAAACCATGCATAGGTGAGATACGCATGCAGCTTGTACAGCCTGTAGTAGCCTGTGATTGTACAACTCGATGTGATGTCCTGGCGTATATCCACTTTCGTTTCTTGTCGATATATAATATAACCTATTCACTGTATTACTTTCACTTGTCACATATTTATTTCACTTTATTCTCTAGGGTGACAAATGTGGCAACGTCGCCTGAGCACACTAGGCCCACTCTGACCCCGCCACCAAATATTTATTTCTAGTTCACTTATAAAATTATGGCTCTCCCCACACTTATGTGGCTCAGGGCAACTCGCAAATCGCTTCAAGGGTTGTTCACTAACCTGACACACTTGATAACCCCTGCAGTACCCTTGGAGCCCTAAAAAAACTATATGTCTGTGTGTGTGTGTGTGTGTGTGTGTGTGTGTGTGTGTGTGTTGTGTGTGTGTGTGTGTGTTGGTGTATGGTTGTGTGTGTATGGTTGTACTCACCTATTTGTACTCACCTATTTGTGGTTGCAGGGGTCGAGTCATGCTCCTGGCCCTGCCTCTTCACTGATTGCTACTAGGTCCTCTCTCTCCCTGCTCCATGAGCTTTATCAAACCTAGTCTTAAAACTATGTATGGTTCCTGCCTCTACTATGTCGTTTCTAGGCTATTCCACTTCCTGACAACTCTATGACTGAAGAAATACTTCCTAACATCCCTTTGTCATAGGAGTCTTCAACTTCCAATTGTGACCCCTTGTTTCTGTGTCCCCTCTCTGGAACATCTTGTTCTGTCCACCTTATCTATTCCTCGCAGTATTTTATATGTCGTTATCATGTCTCCCTAACCCTCTTGTCCTCTATGCGTAGGCCGTTTCCCTTAACCTTCGTAGGACAATCCCCTTAGCTCTGGGACTAGTCTTGTTGCAAACCTTTGCACTTTCTTTAATTTCTTCACGTGCTTGACCAGGTGTGGGTTCCAAACTGGTGCTGCATACTCCAGTATGGGCCTGACGAATATGGTGTACAGAGTCTTGAATGATTCCATAGTGAGGTATTGGAACGCTATTCTTAGGTTTGCCAGCCGCCAGTATGCTGCAACAGTTATCTGATTGATGTGTGCCTCAGGAGATGTGCTCGGATTATACTCACCCCAAGATCTTTTTCTTTGAGTGAGGTTTGCAGTCTTTTGGCCACCTAGACTATACTCTGTCTGCGGTCTTTTGCCCTTCCCCGATATTCATGACTTTACATTTGGCAGGGTTAAATTAAGGAGCAGTTACTGGACCAGGCTTGTAGCCTGTCCAGGTCTCTTTGTAGTCCTGCCTGATCCTAGGCTGATTTGATTCTTCTCATTAACGTCACATCATCTGCAAACAGGGACACTTCTGAGTCTATCCCTTCCGTTATGTCATTCACATATACCAAAAACAGTACAGGTCCTAGGACTTGTGGAACTCCACAAGGGTTGTGTATGGTTGTGTGTGTGTATGGTTGTGTGTGTGTACTCACCTAGTTGTACTCACCTAGTTGTGGTTGCAGGGGTCGATTCACAGCTCCTGGCACCGCCTCTTCACTGACCGTTACTGAGTCACTCTCCCTGCACCATGAGCTTTATCATACCTCTTCTTAAAGCTATGTATGTATGGTTTTTTGTGTGTGTGTATGGTTGTGTGTGTGTATGTATAATTGTGTGTGCGTGGCGTGTGTGCGTGGCGTGTGTGCGTGGCGTGTGTGCGTGGTGTGTGTGTGTGTGTGTGTTTGTGTGGTGTGTGGGGTCAGTGTGGTGAAAGTGTGGAGTGTGTGTGTGCGTTTGTGGTGTGTGTGGGGTGGGTGTGGTGAAAGTGGGGTGTAGTGAAAGTGTGGAGTGTGTGTGTGGTGTGTATTCACCTAATTGTGGTTGCAGGGGTCGAGACTCAGCTCCTGGCCCCGCCTCTTCGCTGTCCGCTACTGGGTCTCTGCTCTCCCTGCTCCATGAGCTTTATCATACCTTGTCTTAAAACTATGTATGGTTCCTGCCTCCACTATATCTTTCTCTAGACTATTCCACTGTGTGTGTGTGTGTGTGTACTCACCTAGTTGTACTCACCTGGTTGTACTCACCTAGTTGTGGTTGCAGGGGTCGAGTCATAGCTCCTGGCCCCGCCTCTTCACTGGCCGCTACTGGGTCACTCTCCCTGCGCCATGAGCTTTATCATACCTCTTCTTAAAGCTATGTATGGAGCCTGCCTCCACTACATCACTTCCTAAACTATTCCACTTCCCGACCATTCTGTGACTGAAGAAATACTTCCTAACATCTCTGGGATTCATCTGAGTCTTCAATTCCAACTTTTTTCCCCCTTGTTGCTGTATCCCATCTCGGGAACATTCTGTCTCTATCCACCTTGTCAATTCCTCTCAGTTTTTTTAAAATGTTGTTATCATGTCCCCCCATTTTCCTGGGGCCTCCCTGTCGTCAGGTGATTTCCCCTTTAAACCCCCCCCCGTAGGACATACCCCCCTTTGCCCGGGGGGAGTCTTGTTGCAAACCTTCATTTTTAGCTTTTCCTCTTGGGTGGGGGGGGTTCCAAAATGGTGCTGCAAATTTCTCCCGTATGGGCCTAAATACACGTGTACAGGGTCCTGGGAAAGATTCTTTTTTAAGATGTTTGGGAAAGTTTTTCTTAGGTTTTCTAGGGGGCCCATATTTCAGCAGTTATTTGGTTTATGTGCGCCCAGGGGGTGTACCTGGTTTATACTACCCCCAAGGGCTTTTTTCCCTTTATTGAGGTTTTCAGTCCCCGGCCCCCCATGCTGTACTCCTCTACGGCCCCCTTTTTTCCCCTTTCCCCCAAAATTTTGCTTTTCACTTGGGGGGGTTGAACCCAAAAATTGCTGGACTAGGCTTGCAGCCTGTCCCGATCCCTTTTTGGGTTTTGCCTGGTCCTCATCCGACTGGGAAATTTTTTCATCAACTTCCCTCATCTGCAAACAGGGACACTTGGGGTCTATTCCTTATCATTCGTTTTTTAAATACCCGAAACAGCACTGGTCCCAGGACTGACCCCCGTGGAACCCCCCCGTCACCGGCGCCCCCCTGACACCTCACCACGTCCATGACTCGCTGCTGTCTTCCCGACAGGTATTCCCCGGGTCCATTGTGTGCCTTCCCTTGGGTTTCCCCTGCCTGGTCCTCCAACCCTTTTTTAATTCTTGTGTGGAACTGTGTCAAACGCCTTATTACAGTCCAAGA
>WNWK01018047.1:2500-27500 GCA_009830355.1 Cherax destructor
CACCCTCTAGGTAGGTAGGTATCACTGATACTGCCCTTTTAATTTAATATATATATATATATATATATATATATATATATATATATATATATATATATATATATATATATATATATATATATATATATATATATATATATATATATATGTACGTGTGTGTGTGCGCGTATGCACTTTATTATGCAAAATGGTACTCAATTTTACACGATACATTAATGGTAAAATAATATACAGCAAATAGTAATACAACGTACAAATAGTTTGAGAAATGCATAACAAATACACATGTGTTTTTGACAACACTCAGATATCAAAAACTTCCTCCAGCTCCTCGGACCTGTATGAAGCTGAAGGTGTTACCTCTCTGAATTGCAGTTTTGGGGTCTTTAATTGCCCTGGTGAGTCTTTTTCTTATTTTTTTTTCAGGATAGTGGATGCTCTTTTTTACACGAGCCTAGAGACAAATTTGTAATGATGAGTAAATTCATTATGCTTTCTAGGCATTTGGGACTCCCTAAAGCTGGCAGCTGGTCCTGCTGCAATGGAGATAGGTATCAGCCAGAGTGAATGTGCATATTTAGTCCCCACCACCTGCTTACCATCTATCCAACTGTCCCAGTCTGCAAGGTAATTCAATCTGGACTCTTTAGACTGTTAACGGACCTGCATAGTTGGGGTGGCTTCCTTATTACTGGGCATTTGGCTGTTGCAAGACTCCCCCAATGACTTTGTTTGCTTATTTATGCCTTAAATTCTTTCAGATCTTCGGTAAACGAAACTATGGCACCTGTATTGGCCTGCCGATGTACAGCTACAGATGCGATGAGCGAGGGTCTGGGCGGCAAGGCGAAGTACGGCATCAGTACAAATGGTTTGCGGATTGAGGTGTGTTACATTTATTTCCTTTACTTCATGGCATGTTACTAGAAGTATTTATATAATTTATATATTTATTTATATAGTAATATAACCGAGGGAAGCAGGAATCTGATAAATGAGCCACTAGTACAACATTTAGGATTTAGGTGTCTTTATTACGGAAATGTTTCGCCAGCCAATGGCTTCTTCAGTTCAGTGCAGAAAATACGGAAGACGAGGAGTTTCAGGGAATCAGTCCCTCAGCCTGTAGTCGATGTGTTCAGGAAACTACATAAATGGCAGCTGCTGAAAGCAAATCCAATAAAAATAATTATCTGTTCACACTGCCTTACCTCTCTAGGTACTTTGTCATAACAAAACATTACAATATTTTATAACCCGTGAATTATTAATAATGTAGTCAAGGCAAGTGAGAATAGAAGCAACAATATATATCTATAAGGAAAAATAATAAATTGTTTTCATGTCACAGCTAAGGAGGTGAAAAAGGATACATTAAACAGGCAATTCTATCTGGAACCGACCAACTAAATATGAATTCCTGGTAAAGTGTCAGTAAACATAATGTTACTCTGATGTGCAATAAGAGAAATATAGTCCATCAACAAGAAAGGGTTATTTACAGATGGTTGGTATAGCCAGACTGTTTATGAAAAAATAAACAGAAATTCGTTGAATTTCCCGCTAACACGTAGAAACACACACACACACACACACACACACACACACACACACACACACAACACACACACACACACACACACACACACAGCTACTAGGCACACAGTAACTGTAACAGTTAATGGCAGAACATTTAAGAATTCTTAGAAATAGTAAATAGAATGACACAAACACCTGTCTCTCTAGCTGACAGGCTGTAACTACCTGTACCTAGAGTACCTTAAGGTAATGTCACAAGGCAACAACTATCATTGGTGGAAATATATGACAACGTTACTACATATCAGCGAATCACAGAGCAGATCAAACACACACACAAAAGAATAAAATAGAAATCATAAAACGGCAAAATGAGCCTAATTATATTAGTGCATATAGACGATTTTCTCACACCGTGTGTCTGGAGAGGAACTGGGGATGGCCACCAGAAAACCTGCAGGAGGGGCTCTCATTGCCAGGAGATGAGCTCTGTCTTTTTCCAACACTCTCTGTGTTGGGGTGTTAGGGAATACTGGTATTGTTGAGGAGCCTGACAGAGTATCTCGAAGTTTGGCTCCATTAATGAACATTGGATCGTGAACACCAACATTAGAGTGAGGTGTTGGGGGGTGATCTCTGCACGTCACAAACGAAGACAGGAACACAGGAAGCGCTATCTGTGATGCCTTGCGGACACCTCTGCCTCCTAACTGACTGGCAGAGTAGCTTGGTCCCGTAGGACTTCTAAATTAACGTTGTGCACTTTTGTTAATATCAACTTCAGGAGGATCATATTCATTTACTTTTGGGTTGTCATACACGGGCGCACACCTGAAGAAATATGTTAACCTGGGCAGACTCAAGCATTTTATGAGAAGGAATCAGGCATCATGAGCGTCTAGTTGACTTAGTCGTTGTTATATCCTCCTCAAATCGTCCAGTTTGCCCTCAAGAATTGCGTCAGCTGCACTAGTTCCAGAGGGACTCCAAACAGAATGCAGTCACTCGCCATCATCAAGAACTGCAATTTATTATAATTATTTAATAAGTTAAAGGTCTATTAGCACAGCACTGTTAAAACAGATATTTTACAAATTGTGAAATAAATAATTAAATGATATAAATACTGAAAGGACATTACAAGAATACAGTGCCAAGATGGAGGCAAGTAGGTACTGACTATGTACTATCATAGGTGGAGGCAGGCAGGTACTGACTATGTACTATCACATATGGAGGCAGACAGGTAGTATGTACTATGACAGGTGGAGGCAGGCAGGTACTGACTATCTACTATCACAGGTGGAGGCAGGCAGGTATTATGTACCACTACAGGTGGAGGCAGGCAGGTACTATATACCACTACAGGTGAAGGCAGGCAGGTACCGACTACGTCCTACACCCTCCAGATTAACTACTAAAAACCTAAGCAAGGGAAGACAATTATTTCAGAGTAAATATTCCAGCTGGAAAAACATTATCATTAACCTCTGATCTGAACTAATACACAGACTCTCCCAAATTCTTAACTCTAACCCATTTGGAGGCTCGGTTATAATTTTAAAGCCACTAACACCTAGCACATAGTTTTCACTCTGATGCTGGGAAGGAAAACTTAGTTTAGAGAAGGTCTGGTATAACATTCTTGTACGTTCACATATTCTACTTTGAAAGTTTCTAACATTGCAGTTAGAACAAGTGATGTGATAAATGATATTTGAAGACAGAGGTACAGCAGTGTAACTGAATCAATAATAACTGCCAAGAATTCAAGAAATAATAAAGAAAAACTAGAATTATATTTATTTATGAACTGTAACTTTACCACAGAATACTTCCTAATACTATATATAATTCTTATGTCTATAGAAAGTTAGTTTAATATAACAAACCTTTTTGGAAATTGTGATTTTTTTTTGTATACGACTCGACATGTTTTACTGAAAAGATTTTAAAGTCTTTTTTGAAATAATGAAAATGAATAACTATGAAAAACCTTTTAAAAAAAAAATTATCTCTATATTTAACAATTTTTTCTAAATGTTCAAAGTTTAAATACACATTAAGTAATTGTAAGTAGGGTCTTCAGAAAAAAACATGTATCACCAACATATCTTTCATAAATTATTGTCTTGAACTGTTTTGAACAAGCATAAAGCAAAGTTTTCCCATCATACCATAAAAAAATATGACTTCGTGTCATGATAGTTTCCACATTTGCGTAATGCTTTAGAGTTCCTGATGATGGTGACTGGTCACCGAAACGTTGAGAGGAAATAAATGAGCACAGCGGAGACAACAATGTCTTCTCCGTTACCTACAATTAAAATTTTGGCTGTGATTACTAACAAGCGGGAAATTTGTTGGATTGTTTCATGCAGAGTTTCCTGTCTTCACTCACTCTGAAAACGGGGCACGTGTTCCACCAGGGGCATGTGTTCCACCAGGGGCACGCGTTCCACCAGGGGCACGCGTTCCACCAAGGGCACGTGTTCCACCAGGGGCACGTGTTCCACCAGGGGCACGTGTTCCACCAGGGGCACGCGTTCCACCAGGGGCACGCGTTCCACCAGGGGCACGTGTTCCACCAGGGGCACGTGTTCCACCAGGGGCACGTGTTCCACCAGGGGCACGTGTTCCACCAGGGGCACGCGTTCCACCAGGGGCACGCGTTCCACCAGGGGCACGTGTTCCACCAGGGGCACGTGTTCCACCAGGGGCACGCGTTCCACCAGGGGCACGTGTTCCACCAGGGGCACGTGTTCCACCAGGGGCACGCGTTCCACCAGGGGCACGCGTTCCAACAGGGGCACGCGTTCCACCAGGGGCAAGCGTTCCACCAGGGCCACGTGTTCCACCAGGGGCACGCGTTCCACCAGGCGCACGCCCCCGTCTCCACCAGGCCGCCCACCGGTTCCCTAACAGGGCACGCCTTCCATCAGGGACATGCCTTCCACCAGGGGCACGCTTTCCACCAGGGTTCACGCTTCCCACCAGGGGCACGCCTTCCACCAGGGGTACGGGAAGGTATTTCCAGGGGATATACGCGGATTAGTTATAATAATTTATTATGTTGTTATTGCCGCTATTGACTTTTTCAATTTAACTACATCCTGTGTCGCATACACCAAAAGTTCCCAAGTCGTTTACTCCGATAATTCCGGAGAATATTGTTCTATTTGTATGTCTTTATCACGTATTTTTTGTATGTCTTTTTTACTTATTTTTCGTATGTCTTTTTCACGCATTATTTGTAAAATACTGTTTGTTCACGCAGTTGAAAATACAAAGCGTCATGGTCACAGGGAATATACACCGACAGGTGTATATGTCTCTCAGTGTGTATATACTGAGAGTTTACTGTAATCTTTATCTTAGGGATTAGAGTATTTAGTGTGAAAAGGTCAGGTACAACCTTAATGACCTTAGTGTAGTCGATAGGCTTCAAACTTCATTAACAAACGAGCGCCAAGAGGGTTCACAATCGACACCAGTTTGGGAACCACTGTTCTAGAGGTTCAGTATCAACCGGTTTGTTGTACGTATGATTGATTGCAGTCCTTGCTAAGTACCCCACGTACACTAGATATATCTAGCTAGATATACGAGTCCAACTCCACAGACCTGTTAAGTCACCCACTACACAACAGGGGAAGTGTCTATCGACGTGTGCCTTTGACAACTGGTAACTAACAAACTAACATCCCAGGCCTACATAGCAATACATCACGAATACAAAATAAATCACGAGAAACGATGTATTTTTGTACCAGAGTGCCACTTGTAATCAAAGTGGAATTCACACCTGACTGACTGAATGACTGACTGACTAGCTGACTGACTGGCTGACTGACTGACTGACTGACTAGCTGACTGACTAGCTGACTGACTGACTGACTGACTGACTGACTGACTGACTAGCTGACTGACTGACTGACTAGCTGACTGACTGACTGACTGACTGACTGACTGACTGACTAGCTGACTGAATGACTGACTGACTGACTGACTGACTGACTGACTGACTGACTAGCTGACTGACTGACTGAATGACTGACTGACTAGCTGACTGACTGACTGACGCGCTCACTGACTAGTCTGACAGACTAATTGCCTGGCTGATAACCTTAGTGAGCGACTGACACTGACTGACTCACTGACTCACCACCAGCACCTCAATTCTTCTATTACTTGCAAAAAAAAAAAATTCTGTAAAATAACACTTCGTACGTATTTCCGTTTTTTCCATGAATTTTAAAGGTGACCTAAAATGCTGCGTGTACCTTGTAAATGAAAATTTCTGTGTCTCTCTGTATTTTTAATTTATCTGAGCTTCCAATAAATTCCAAAATACTGCGTTTGGCCTGACAGATGTGTAAACGTGTGCCGTAAATCATGATCTCTAATTTATAAACCAATTTGCACTTATATGTGACCCGGTTTAATATTAGTGAATTAATAGATAAAACACTGAGTAATGTCGGTGGGGGTGGGGGAGGGGTAGCTGCTTGCTGGGGAGGGGCTGCTGCTGGCTGGGAGGGTGATGGCACGGGGAGGTGGTTGTGGGAGCTGGTTGGGAGAGCTGGCTGGGGAGGGTGATGGCACGGGGAGGTGGTTGTGGGAGCTGGTTGGGAGAGCTGGCTGGGAGGGGGCTGCTGCTGGCTGGGGGGGGCTGCTGTTGGCTGGGGGAGGGGCTGCTGCTGGCTGGGGAGGGTGATGGCACTGGGAAGGTGGTTGTGGGAGGTGGTTGGGAGAGCTGGCTGGGGAGGGAGCTGCTGCTGCTGGCTGGGGAAGGGGTGATGGCACGGGGAGGTGGTTGTGGGAGCTGGCTGGGGAGGGGTGATGGCACGGGGAGGTGGTTGTGGGAGCTGGCTGGGGGAAGGGGGCTGCTGCTGGCTGGGGGAGGGGTGATGGCACTGGGGAGGTGGTTGTGGGCTGGTTGGAGAGCTGGCTGGGAGAGGTGCGCTGGCTGGGGGAGGGGTGATGGCACGGGGGGGTGGTTGGGAGAGCTGGCTGGGGAAGCTGGCTGAAGGGAACATCCTGAGGGAGATGAGTAGGGGAGCTGGCTGGGGGAGAGCTGACCGGGGGAGCTGGTTGGATGGAGGGAGGTGGGGGTTACGGGAGGGGGGATGTCCCATACCAGGCTGCCAAATTCTGCTTTTTTTTTTTTACTCCAGGTCGAAGAATTTTAATTTGTAACGGTGACGAAACATTTTGGTGTCGCTTGTGGGCGGCGGGTGGGCGACGTGGTGGGGAATAACACCCACGCCCATGAGGCCCGCCCAACAGCCGCTCACACGCCCACCCAGCGGCTGAGCAACATCCGACAACACAAAAGTGTTTCCTTCTGACACACAGTAAAAAGAAAACAAAAAAATCACCAGGTATACAAATATTTATATATATAAATCTGTAAATATGAAGTGTGGCAGAATTTGTTTTTATAACACAACTGTGCCAATATATATACACACATATATATACATATATCTTGCCGAATAGGTAAAACTGCTCAATTAGTAAGAACTCATTAAAAATTACGATCTTTCTAAAATTTTCTCTTATTCGTTTAAAGATATATATATTTTTCATTTATGTTAATGTAAAAATTAATAATTTTGTACCAAAAGAACCTTGAAAAACATACCTAACTTTATTATAAGATGCGTAATTTAATTTAGCCTAACCCAACTAAATATATTTTAGATAAGTTTACAATAATTTAATAATAAACAAACACAATGAATGAATTTTTGTTTTCGTTAGGCTCAGAATGATTTTTGCGAAATTATTGCATACACAAATTTTCGCTTGTCTTATTCGGCAAGAAGAGCGTTGCTACTTAAGCCAAAATAGCAAGTTATACCTTTAGGCACGAATATATATATATATATATATATATATATATATATATATATATATATATATATATATATATATATATATATATATATATATATATATATATATATATATATATATATATATATATATATATATATATATATATATATATGTCTGCGATTAGGTAAAACTGGTCAATTAGAGAACTCATCTAAAATTAAGTCCTTTCTAAAATTTTCTCTTATATGTTTAAAGATATATTTTTTCATTTATGTTAATGTAAAAATTTATAATTTTGTACCAAGAGAAACTTTGAAAACCTACCTAACCTTATTACAACAAGCGAAATTTAATTTAGCCTAACCCAACTAAATATATTTTAGGTACGGTAACATTAATTTAATAATAAACAAACACAATGAAATATATTTTTTTGTTATGTTCAGAATGATTTTGAGAAATTATTGCATACACAAATTTTCACTTGTCTTATATGGCAATAAGAGCGTTGCTATTTAAACCAAATTCGCAAGTTTTACCTAATGGGCACGACATATATATATATATATATATATATATATATATATATATATATATATATATATATATATATATATATATATTTATATATATATATATATATTTGGCCGACGGAGACTCGACCTACGAACTTGTGACAGGAACGCAGTGCTTTACCGACCGTACCACACTGGACCAATACCTTGGCATCCAGCTCAGCAGACGTTAATCCAAGGCACCCAGCGAATTCCTAGCATTGTAAAAATCTCTAGTTGTGTCGATGCATGCAGGGGATGAGATGAAAGCTGTAAGCCACCTGCCTGAAAGCTGGGTGCCTTGGATTAACGTCTACGTGAGCTGGATGCCAAGGTAGGTCCAGTGGTACGGTCGGTACACTGCGTTCCTTCAGTTCGTAGGTCGAGTCTCCTCGGCAGAGATCAGTGTTAGTGAATATTTCGCCTGCTCTTGCGAATTCCTAGCATTGTAAAAATCTCTAGTTGTGTCGATGCATGCAGGGGATGAGATGAAAAGCTGTAAGCCACCTGCCTGAAAGCTGGGTGCCTTGGATTAACGTCTAGCGTGAGCTGGATGCCAAGGTATTGGTCCAGTGTGGTACGGTCGGTAAAGCACTGCGTTCCTGTCACAAGGTTCGTAGGGTCGAGTCTCCGTCGGCCAGAGATCAGTGTTTGTGAATATTTCGCCTGCTCTTGCGAATTCCTAGCATATATATATATATATATATATATATATATATATATATATATATATATATATATATATATATATATATATATATATATATATATATATATATATATATATATATAGTAGTAGGAAGTAGGAAGATTAAGAGTGACAAGAGTTACTGATAATAAAACTTTAATTGAACTGGGTTTGGAAAGAGATATGGAAATAGATAACACAAATCTTAATAATAAGAGCATAAATATGTGAAATCTGAGGAACATAATGAGAGCAGTTTCTTACAATTGATGTATTTCGGCTGCTGAACGATCTAAGGAAGACATCTTCACATTGCTTAACCTCAGCCCCTATAAAGGAATAGTGCAGAGTATGGCATAAGTCTCTCGTGCAGTAACAAAATAGCTTTGAAGATCTAAAGCGAGTCAGAAGATGCATTCACAAGTTATCACATGGAAGCTAACATCCCAATTTATTCAAGAAAAATAGCAAATTGAGAGATACACAGCTCAAATCTGATTCAAATCTTCCACTAGAAGAAGCCAGTTTTGAATCTAAACTCTTATCTCACAAAGACCAGTGCTCTAAAAAAAAGACATGAGTACATTAAATTTGAAGCGACTGACAAGTTGCATTATCAAGTTATCGGCATTAAAGGGTTGAAAGTAATCAGGTGAATCACTCAGAAATTATCACTCGAAAGCCAGGATTCCAATTTTCTTAATTTCTTCCAAGAAAAGGGCAAACTGGGATCTACACAGACCAAAACCAATCAAAAAATTTCTCTAAGCAAGTGTGACCAGTATTTTAGGTTTAAGTAAGCAAGTAAGTTTTACTTAAGATTTGGGTAAAGGACATTTTTTTACAATAGTCTTGAAGACACACCGATGTTAAGGGCACATAAAAGCACATTAGGTAAATTTAACCTATGATAACCCAATAAAATCAAACACTGTAACTTATTTCTGACCAGAAGAGACAGTAACAGCTCAATCCTTGCATTTACAAAACCACACCAGGCCTGAAAATTTAAAGCCGATCAAAAGAGTCATTCTCCAGTTTTTGCACGGATTCTATGGATTCCAATCTTTTTTAACTTATTTAGTATATTAGCAAATTTGTCCGCACACAAATTTTACCTGGGTATTACCCTGTCCGTAAGATGCCTCGGCCAGTCAGTATTAAAGCCATTCAGAGGAGACAGACACCAATATATTTAACGGGAATAAACATTTCACACCATTTTTCACATAAAACTGGCAGAAGTGCACCTACACACTTTCACACCTACACACTTCAGTTACACACTCCGCGGTCACTGAAGTAGGAGGCGCCTCCCAAGGCGGAACCCAAGTAACAGAAACTTTTAGAATTTATTGAACCCATTCTAGGAATCTTGGAATTTGTTACATAACTTTGATGAGGGGGCACCTGTATATACCAACAGTGGCATGAATCGTGCCCCGGTTACCGCACGCCAGCGTTAAAAACTTGAAGCTGATTAGATGAGATCTCGGTTTACGAACGAAATAAAAACGTAAAGTTGGAGGACGAAAACGAAAGAGAGAAAAATAAATTTCAGGCAGCAACTTAAAGGCGAATGTTATTGAGTTATTGACTGATAAGCGAGATCACTTATGAGATCACTTATCAGCGGTAACTACAGTATCAATAAGAGTTGCTTCCAAGGGTAATAGTGCCAGTGGGAAAGAGAAAAGTGAAAGTTATTTAATTAAAGAAGGAGACAGCGAAAAATGTAAGCAACTCTTAGGAGAAAGATAAGTAGGAGCGACAGAAAGTAATAACGAAGAGGTTGAGAAGATTTGGTGTGGATTGAAGAATGGATCGCTGAAGTAATCAATAGTTTTGTGTAGTTATACGAAGGTAGGTGTGAGTGGAAGGAGGAATGCTGGTAGAATGAGGTAAAGAAAAATTGTGGGAAACAAAGAATGGATAACGTATGAAAGGTCATTGCAATATAAAATTAACATACGGAAATTATAATATATAGAAACAAAAAGACTTAGAATGGTGAGGCAGTGTAACAAATGTGCAAATGAGAGAATAGGTGAAGCAATTTGGGAGAGAGCGAAACAGGTTAGAAAGTCTAGTGAGCAAATGAACTTGACAGTTAAGATTGAAAGTGGTGAAACGGAGGTACTGAAGAGACGGAGGTACTGAAGAGACGGAGGTATTGAAGAGATGGAGGTACTGAAGAGATGGAGGTACTGAAGAGATGGAGGTACTGAAGAGACGGAGGTATTGAAGAGACGGAGGTACTGAAGAGACGGAGGTACTGAAGAGACGGAGGTACTGAAGAGACGGAGGTACTGAAGAGACGGAGGTATTGAAGAGACGGAGGTATTGAAGAGATGGAGGTACTGAAGAGATGGAGGTACTGAAGAGATGGAGGTATTGAAGAGATGGAGGTACTGAAGAGATGGAGGTACTGAAGAGATGGAGGTATTGAAGAGATGGAGGTACTGAAGAGATGGAGGTATTGAAGAGATGAAGGTACTGAAGAGATGGAGGTATTGAAGAGATGGAGGTACTGAAGAGATGGAGGTACTGAAGAGATGGAGGTATTGAAGAGATGGAGGTATTGAAGAGATGAAGGTACTGAAGAGATGGAGGTACTGAAGAGACGGAGGTACTGAAGAGATGGAGGTACTGAAGAGACGGAGGTATTGAAGAGATGGAGGTACTGAAGAGATGGAGGTACTGAAGAGATGGAGGTATTGAAGAGATGGAGGTATTGAAGAGATGAAGGTACTGAAGAGATGGAGGTACTGAAGAGACGGAGGTACTGAAGAGATGGAGGTACTGAAGAGATGGAGGTACTGAAGAGATGGAGGTATTGAAGAGATGGAGGTATTGAAGAGATGAAGGTACTGAAGAGATGGAGGTACTGAAGAGACGGAGGTACTGAAGAGATGGAGGTACTGAAGAGATGGAGGTACTGAAGAGATGGAGGTATTGAAGAGATGGAGGTATTGAAGAGATGGAGGTACTGAAGAGATGGAGGTACTGAAGAGACGGAGGTATTGAAGAGACGGAGGTATTGAAGAGATGAAGGTACTGAAGAGATGGAGGTACTGAAGAGACGGAGGTACTGAAGAGATGGAGGTACTGAAGAGATGGAGGTACTGAAGAGATGGAGGTACTGAAGAGATGGAGGTACTGAAGAGATGGAGGTATTGAAGAGATGGAGGTACTGAAGAGACGGAGGTACTGAAGAGATGGAGGTACTGAAGAGATGGAGGTACTGAAGAGATGGAGGTATTGGGGTGACGGAGAAGGGATATTGAAGAGACGGAGAGCTGGAGGTATCAGAAAGACTGAGAAATGATGGAGGTATTGTAGAGATGCAGAAAAATATTTTGAGACTTACATGGAGCTGAAAGGAAACGATAAACAAGTGAGTGGAGTGAGTGTGTGTCTGGTCAAGTGAGTGGAGTGAGTGTGTGTCTGGTCAAGTGAGTGGAGTGAGTGTGTGTCTGGTCAAGTGAGTGGAGTGAGTGTGTGTCTGGTCAAGTGAGTGGAGTGAGTGTGTGTCTGGTCAAGTGAGTGGAGTGAGTGTGTGTCTGGTCAAGTGAGTGGAGTGAGTGTGTGTCTGGTCAAGTGAGTTCCCCGTTCCATGTTCCCAAATTGTTTAATGAATGTGTTTGATCAACAGTTTGGCACGTTGCAACGACTTGTCCTTGTTATACACACAGAAACTGCTGAAGTTGGTTATAAACTGGCCTACCTATAATGCATTATGCTACACATTGTTTCCTAGAGGAAATCCCTACACATTGGATGAACCCAACAATAGATTACGTATTAACGTAAAACTACGTGGAAGTGAAATGCATTAAGAGTCTTTTAGTAGCAAGAGAAAGTAAAAACAGCAGGAGGTAAATTCTGATTTTGTCGTAAATATGTGTGACTGACTTCAAGAGTAAGTACAATGTCTTGTAGTCTTAGTGTTGACATTGATTTTGTGAGGACTTATTAAGTGAACCTCATTACAGCCTAACACTACTAAATGTCCTTCGGTGTTTTCCAAAAATTATGATGAATAAAAGTGGATATTGATTTACATATTAGAAAAGTTGATAAATTCAATATGGTAATTGCAATAAATTAAAAATGTTGAATTTATTAAATACAACAAATTCCCTGAACAAAATGAGTGATCTGCACAATAATGCTGATACATACATCTTGTTGAATGAAAAAAAAGTCTTAAGTTCACGTAAGTTTATATAAACAAAACTAGAAATATAATAAGAGACAATCATGATTCCAAGCAAACTGCTGCTTGGTCTGCCATCTGTTTTTTTTACACCATTAAATTTACAGAATTGTTATCCTCATTTCAACTCATTGCAAACCCTCTTTGAGGGTTTGCAATGAACTGCGACCTAGACTTTGAATGTACCCTTCAAGTGGCCCCCAATTCTGTCCGTTTCTTGTTTTACTCGATTTTAGTTAGTGACCTTAGTTAATAAGTTGGTCGCAGAAGACTAATTCAAACATTAAAGTCTATAAGACAGATTAACGCAAACTTTCCCTGGTAAGCGATGTTGACAAAAAACAAAACAAAAATCTGTTTGATATTTGGAAAACAGTTCACTAGCTTAGCAGAAAGTAAAGTCCCTTCACAATAATATCAACTGGAATGCTGGCTCCATCATTTATATAATACAAAATGTATGCAGAAGTGCAATATCTTTGAGCCAGCTAAACTTGATTCACAGCTCAGCTTTAACATCTGCCGAAGGGCAGTGAAAGCCTTACAGGCACACTGTCGACAGGACTGAAGATCAAAGACACAGCAAAACAAGCCTCTTGTTAGGAAAACGTTATAACTTGAGAAAACTTCTCCTGCAAGTGAAACGTTGTCCCAGTAAATAACATTATGTTATCTGTGTCTTTGTCTTCATATCCTGATCCTCTGTGTAGAATAGAGGGTGTATGTATAAGTGTATGACTGGTCAGTTAATTATCCAATCAAGTCATCAGTTGAATCCAGTCCAGGAAACCTGCCATTCCATCTCCAGATATCTGGGTTGCTTACCTCTGATTCCACACAGGGCAGTGTAGTGGGTGTAGTGTCGTATCTCTGATGAACTGAAGGGTAGTGGAAGATCCGTCACACCTGGGCAGCGGGCGGTGCCAGTAATATACATATGAATGTGCATTCAATAGTACTGTTAACAAGCACTTACCATCGTGAGGTGTGGGGTCTGTATTAACTCCAGTTGTGAACACCATGGGGTACGTGTATGAGTCATTGATCTACAACGGCTCTAGTGTAGGAGAGAAGTTGCCGAGTCGTTACTTAATGTTAACACAGCAGAGTAGTCTAATTCAAGTTGTACGATAATTAGTGAATGTTGGAGTTCTTCACTGTACTTAGTGTAGGGTAAGTCGCCATCTTTAACTAAGTTGTTATATAGGCTTCTGGACATTTGGCCGACGGACACTTCGCCGATGGACATTTCACCTAAGGACATTTGACCTAACGGACATTTCGCTAACGGACAATTCACCGAATTGACATATGGACGAACTGACATTCATCACAGCATGTTTTCCAAATATTTAAAAAGAAATAAAAATAACAAACAAAATGAAAAGGGCCATAAAATAAACCTAAGCTTACCTAATTATCCGTTCGGCCGTGTGACTAATTGTCCTTAGGTCAAATGTCTGTCGGCCAAGTATCCTTCGGTCATCTGTCTGGCCACAGTTATATAAGGGAAGTAAACAGTAGACATGGTTTCTGGAGGACTGCCGTGGACAGGCTAGGTGCCCTGGTCGCTGGCACAAGTGGGAAGCTCTGTTGTCAATTTGTGTAGGCTGTGATAAAAGTAATCATAAGTACTATGCTAAATTACTCTCTATGTCTGACTCTAACCTAGCTTAAATACTTAATAAGAGGTGGTATGATACATTAGCTTCTAGAGGCTTCATCACTAAATTAGACTTATAATTTAAGAGTGGACAAAGTAAATATTGCAATGATGGGCTAAGTACTGCCTACCCCCGATTCTCAACCCCCCTCCTCCTCATTTGCCCCTTCCCAAGATTTATGAGGACTAACGGATTCGGGAATCTGCTAACTTTCTGAGGTCCCAAATCCTCAACCCTTTTCGTTTTTTTGTTTAACTCAATCTAACTTGGCTGATGTTCATGACCTTGTTAGTAAATTTGATCTAGTTCCTTCACCTGATCTAGTTCCTCCACCTGATCTAGTTCCTCCACCTGATCAAGTTCTTCCACCTGATCTAGTTCCTCCACCTGATCAAGGTCCTCCACCTGATCTAGTTCCTTCACCTGATCTAGTTCCTCCACCTGATCTAGTTCCTCCACCTGATCTAGTTCCTCCACCTGATCAAGTTCCTCCACCTGATCAAGTTCCTCCACCTGATCAAGTTCCTCCACCTGATCTAGTTCCTCCACCTGATCTAGTTCCTCCACCTGATCAAGGTCCTCCACCTGATCTAGTTCCTTCACCTGATCTAGTTCCTCCACCTGATCTAGGTCCTCCACCTGATCAAGTTCCTCCACCTGATCAAGTTCCTCCACCTAATCAAGTTCCTCCACCTGATCAAGTTCCTCCACCTGATCAAGTTCCTACAACTGACATGTATCAAGACTCGAGTCAAGTTCCTGTAAATATATCCTGTAAATCTTTTACACTTCCTAGTCTACTGAAAAGGGTTTCAGTTTTATGTTGAAATATAACCACAGAGGGAGTTGAATGATAGGTCTAAGGCCTTTCGTGTTGTAATCATCAGGAGCTTGCTTCTGCTACTTTTTTTAATATTTTAGGACTGTTGTTATTATTATTGTAGTCACTGCTACTACTGTTGTTAGAGTTACCCCTGTTGTTACTGCTTCTGCTGCTTTTTACTGCTGGTTTGATAACTGATTTTACTCTTGTGTTTCCGTTGCTGTTGTGGATGTTATTGCTTTTGTCAGTGCTGCTGATTCTGCTAATGTTGTACCTGCCACCACTGTTTGCTACTGTTGTTACTGCTTCTGATGTTTCTGCTGTTGCCACTGTCACTGATGTTACTACCGTTATCACTGCTACTGATGTTACTACCGTTGTTACTGCAACTGATGTTACTACAGTTGTCACTGCCACTGATGTTACTATAGTTGTCACTGCTACTGACATTACTACTGTTGTCACTGCTACTAATATTACTACCGTTGTCACTGCTACTGATGTTACTACTGTTGTCACTGCTACTGATGTTACTATTGTTGTCACTGCTACTAATGCTACTACCGTTGTCACTTCTATTGACGTTACTACCGTTGTCACTGCTACTGATGTTTCTACCGTTGTCACTGCTACTGATGTTACTGATGTTGTCACTGCTACTAATGTTACTACCGTTGTCACTGCTATTGATGTTACTACTGTTGTCAATGCTACTGATGTTAATACCCTTGTCACTGCTACTGATGTTAATACCCTTGTCACTGCTACTGATGTTAATACCCTTGTCACTGATATTGATGTTACTAATGTTGTCTGCTACTAATGTTTCTACCGTTGTCACTGCTATTGATGTTACTACTGTTGTCAATGCTACTGATGTTAATACCCTTGTCACTGCTACTGATGTTAATACCCTTGTCACTGATATTGATGTTACTAATGTTGTCTGCTACTAATGTTTCTACCGTTGTCACTGCTATTGATGTTACTACTGTTGTCACTGCTACTGATGTTAATACCCTTGTCACTGCTACTGATGTTAATACCCTTGTCACTGATATTGATGTTACTAATGTTGTCTGCTACTAATGTTTCTACCGTTGTCACTGCTATTGATGTTACTACTGTTGTCAATGCTACTGATGTTAATACCCTTGTCACTGCTACTGATGTTAATACCCTTGTCACTGATATTGATGTTACTAATGTTGTCTGCTACTAATGTTTCTACCGTTGTCACTGCTATTGATGTTACTACTGTTATCAATGCTACTGATGTTAATACCCTTGTCACTGCTACTGATGTTAATACCCTTGTCACTGATATTGATGTTACTAATGTTGTCTGCTACTAATGTTACTACTGTTGTCTGCTACTAATGTTTCTACCGTTGTCACTGCTACTGATGTTACTACCGTTGTCACTGCTACTGATGTTACTACCGTTGTCACTGCTACTGACTTTACAGCTGCAATTAATGATATGCTGATGCTGCTGTCGCTATTTATACGGGTGCCACTGCTACTGACGTTGCTGTTACTGCTGTTGTCACTGTTACTGATGTTGCTGCTGCTATTGCTGTTGTTACTGCTACTGATGTTGCTGCTATTTACGTTGTCACTGCTACTGGTGTTATAATTTATGATGACACTGCTACTGGTGTTATTGTCACTGTTACATATGTTGCTGCTTCTGTTGATGTCACTGCTACTGATACTGCTCCTGCCGTTGGCGTCACTGCTACTCATGTTGCTGCTGCCATTCCTGTTGTCACTGCTACTGATGCTATTCCTGTTACTATTGCTGATGTTGCTGCTGTTATTTCCTATTGTCACTGCTACTGATGTTGCTGTTCCTATTACTGCTGTCACTGCAACTTATGTTGCCGCTACTCCTGTTGTCACTGCTACTAATGTTATTGCTGTTGTAACTGCTACAGATGCTGTTATTGCTGTTGTCACTGCTGCTGTTAATGTTGCTGTCACCGTTACTGATGTTGATGTTCTTGTTGTCACTGCTAATGATGTTGCTGCTGTTGCTACTGTTGTTCATTTCACTGCTACCTGGGCTGAGATCAGGCAGTGAAGTTGATGATCATCAGAACTATCAGCAGGTGGGGCGCAGATAGTCAAGTTGCAGACATTAATACTACTGCTGCTCTGAATATTACCTCTGCTGTGTTACTGCTGCTCTGAATATTACCGTTGTTGTGAGTGTTACTGCTGTTTTTCCTACTGCTACTGCTGTTTTTCCTACTGCTACTGCTGTTTTTCCTACTGCTACTGCTCTTGCTACTGCCACTGCTTCTGCAACTTTGTATATTTTCCTGCTGCTCTTCCGGTGAATGTTGTCGTTGCTACTACTGTTGCTGCTGCTGTAACGGCTGCTGCTGCCGCTGCTATTGCCGCTGCTGCCTCCCGGGACGCCTAAAGTTATGCCATTCAGGTGATAGCCGCCTCCCGTGCAGCTCCGCTGGGAAGAATATATTAGCCAAGTACAAATGTTTCGCTAACTGTCCAATCAGGGAGGAGTGCTCGTCCATCTGGTAATGGCGTCTTCCCAGCGAACCAATCACGATGCATTCTTCTCCTCCAGGTTAACGGTATCTGTCCTGCTGGCCAATCACGAGAGGGCTTCCTCTTCAAATGTAGAATTGTTAAGCTCATCAGCCAATCAGATTTGAGGATTCTTTCTCGGTTTAACGTGTTTATCTCGTCAGCCAATCAGGCACACACATTCTTAGCGACTGTTATTTCGTATGTAAACAAAATTTACGCCTGTACAATACATTTTTTATATATATTTATCGCCGGTGTTAATTACACGGATTTCTAAACCTTGTTAGGTAATTACAAGTTGGGTATGAGAGAGCGGGAAACCACTATGTTTATGAAGCTCTTATAACTACCCGCGCAGTATTGAGCCCAAGTATTGGAACATTGCCTTTGATGAGCGGATTTAAACAAATACATTCTTTATTTCAGCTGCACTCCCGTGCCAACGAGGGTCGTTATTGAGAAGTATGCGCCTGAAACTGTGTACATAGTAGTGCAAATGCCAGGTTGGATGGCCTGATGATAGCAGTTGTCTGACAGCCCTGTGGTGCGCCCGTTGACATAACTTTCCAGCGGGACACATCGGCAGCGCTGACGCTTGATTTGATTATGAGGGATGGAAGTACCGACTCTTTTGTTTACACTGAACTAAATGAAACACAATACCTCATAATCGTAACAGTGGAAGATTATCGCCCATTCAGGCATAGACTCGTCCTGACTAATCTTTGCCAACCTCAGCTTGACGGAGCTCCTGGGGCTCCTGGGGCTCCTGGGGCTCCTGGGGCTCCTGGGGCTCCTGGGGCTCCTGGGGCCCCTAGAAACATTTATGGATGGGAAGGGGGGCGAGAATTTCAACCTATTTAACAATAGAAAGTTAAATAAGATACTATTAACGTTTCTGCTATCAGAGTATAACTCTGATAGCAGTTACTCAAGCTATACTGTGCTCCTCCTACACGTCACACACACACACACACACACACACACACACACACACACACACACACACACCAGTGTGTGTAACTGTCTCCTCTTAATGGCCTGCTGATTTTCTAGCTGTATTAGAGGGGATAGAAGGGGTTGAGCTCCTGATCCTGGTACTCATGTGTTGTTCACAGAATTGAGTTCCAGCTCCTGGGCCTACTACTCGGATTTTAGTGAATTCGGCTTCAGCTTCTTGGCCAGCTACTAACCTCCTTTCTGGAGATCAATGTAGGTTTTTCTCGGCTTAGCTCCTTAGGGCGACTGAACCCGGCATTTTGAGTTTACTACTTACCTGTTTTTGACAGTGTTGAGCTCCAGCTCAACACACCCATAACTCCCTCCCACACTTCAATAACTAATACGCTGTACCATAAATGTTCTCTCCATCTTATAAGTTCCCCGACTGACTCTCACACTCGTCTCTCTTACTCTCACACTCGTCTCTCTTACTCTCACACTCGTCTCTCTTACTCTCACACTCGTCTCTCTTACTCTCACACTCGTCTCTCTTACTCTCACACTCGTCTCTCTTACTCTCACACTCGTCTCTCTTACTCTCACACTCGTCTCTCTTACTCTCACACTCGTCTCTCTTACTCTCACAGACCTCCGTATTATTCACACACACACACACACACACACACACACACACACACACACACACACACACACACACACACACACACACACACACACACACACACACACACACACACACACACACATCTTCGCTACAGAAGATTATAAAAAGAGAAGAGAGGGGGGAAATAACTAAAAGTCTCTTTCCTACACTTTCTCTGGAGATATACAGTATATGTTGTTGAGATGAGGGCGTCCCTCCCTCCAAGCAACACGTCCCTCCCTCCAAGCAACACGTCCCTCCCTCCAAGCAACACGTCCCTACCTCCAAGCAACACGTCCCTACCTCCAAGCAACACGTCCCTCCCTCCAAGCAACACGTCCCTCCCTCCAAGCAACACGTCCCTACCTCCAAGCAACACGTCCCTACCTCCAAGCAACACGTCCCTCCCTCCAAGCAATACGTCCCTACCTCCAAGAAACACGTCCCTCCCTCCAAGCAACACGTCCCTCTCTCCAAGCAACCCGTCCCTACCTCCAAGCAACCCGTCCCTCCCTCCAAGCAACAGGTCCCTACCTCCAAGCAACACGTCCCTCCCTCCAAGCAACACGTCCCTACCTCCAAGCAACACGTCCCTCCCTCCAAGCAACACGTCCCTCCCTCCAAGCAACCCGTCCCTACCTCCAAGCAACCCGTCCCTCCCTCCAAGCAACCCGTCCCTCCTCTCCAAGCAACACGTCCTCCTCCAAGCAACACGTCCCTCCTCCAAGCAACACGTCCCTCCTCCAAGCAACACGTCCCTACCTCCAAGCAACACGTCCCTCCCTCCAAGCAACACGTCCCTACCTCCAAGCAACACGTCCCTCCCTCCAAGCAACCCGTCCCTACCTCCAAGCAACCCGTCCCTCCCTCCAAGCAACACGTCCCTACCTCAGTAAATGTGACACACACATTAACTTAATCCAGCCTAACCTAACCTTCACTAAACTAACCTAAACTAAACTAAAATGATGTTGTTAAGCATATTTTGCTCTTCACAGATCTGACGATTATTATTCTCAATATTTTGCTTTGAATATAAATTAAATCTGATCATTCATTAACCTGTGTCCGTCATTAACAGTTAAGCTCATTACTAATTAAACTGATTAGTAGATAAATTGGACGATGAGTTATGTCTTGATGAACGTGAAGAACTCTCTGGGTCACTACCCTCGTTACCATGGCAACATCTCTGCTCATCCTGATATCACGAGGGAGAGGCAAACCCGTAAAGGTCATACAGCGCTTGGGGGGGAGGGGGATCAGGGAGTCGGAACTGGCAGAAATGAGGCTTTGATCCGAGGAAGGGGAAGCTGCAGTTCTCTGAATCAAGACACCTCATCCCCACTCCCTTCAATGGTGCTACATTCATTACCATCACATTAAAATATTTTGATCCCTACAAACTTCAATGACCAGACTTTTTTACTCAGCCAACAGACGTTTTTACTCAGCCAACAGACGTTTTTACTCAGCCAACAGACGTTTTTACTCAGCCAACAGACGTTTTTACTCAGCCAACAGACGTTTTTACTCAGTGAAATAAGTAATGAGGTTTCGTTATTCATTTCAGTAACTTACGTACGTCTACATCCTTGGTCGATGTCTTCTGAACACCCGTATTCTCCACAGCTGTAGCAGGGTGACGTTACACCCTTGTTGTGACTCCTTGGTAATATTGTTGGCTGTATTATGTGTTGTAGCGTGTATCATGTGTTGTAGCGTGTATCATGTGTTGTAGCGTGTATCATGTGTTGTAGCGTGTATCATGTGTTGTAGCGTGTATCATGTGTTGTAGCGTATCATGTGTTGTAGCGTGTATCATGTGTTGTAGCGTATCATGTGTTGTAGCGTGTATCATATGTTATTACAGATACCGTTTATCACGACTGTCAGTGTTAACTTAAGTGCCGGCTGACAGTTGTTTCTATCTCCATACGATTCTAACAAAAACAAACTAAAATTTCACTCGAAGAAAAGACAAATGATGCAGAACATGTGTGTGTGTGTGTGTGTGTGTGTGTGTGTGTGTGTGTGTGTGTGTGTGTGTGTGTGTGTGCTCGACACCCCTGCGCCACCAACATTAAAAACAACCTAACATAAATCTCATACTGAATACAACTCTTGCCACAGATAACGTTTTACACGGCTGCCAGTGTCACCTCCAGTTTCTTTGGCACCAAAGGTATCCACTAAAATACTTAGTGCTGCATAATTTCTGCCAACACTAACCATTATCGGTTACAGTTATGAATATGTGAATAAAAGCTAAACAAATGTTTATCTTGTAAATTATGTTAGACGGTTGGTTATTAAAACCTGTCAACTGCACGAGGTTCACTAATTTTATCTGTACACCGCCAGTCAAGAATTAAAGTCTACTCTCAGTGGATAGGCACTATGAGATGTGTGCCACTTGTTGTGTATATGCTGAGTGATAGAGACATCTCTGGGTGTATATACTTTTGCGCTTGTTGGACAGGCATGTACTACAGCTCTCTGTGTACCCAGGACCAGCAGACATGTACATCTGCTCTCAGTGTACCCAGTACCAGAAGACATGTACCACTGCTCTCTGTGTACCAATCACCAGAAGACATGTACGTCTGCTCTCTGTGTACCCAGCACCAGCAGACATGTACCACTGCTCTCTGTGTACCAATCACCAGAAGACATGTACGTCTGCTCTCTGTGTACCCAGCACCAGCAGACATGTACCACTGCTCTGTGTACCAATCACCAGAAGACATGTACGTCTGGTCTCTGTGTACCCAGCACCAGCAGACATGTACCACTTCTCTCTGTGTACCCAGCACCAGCAGACATGTACCACTGCTCTCTGTGTACCCAGCACAAGCAGACATGTACCACTGCTCTCTGTGTACCCTGCACCAGCAGACATGTACCACTGCTCTCTGTGTACCCTGCACCAACAGACATGTACCACTGCTCTCTGTGTACCCAGCACCACCAGACATGTACCACTGCTCTCTGTGTACCCAGCACAAGCAGACATGTACCACTGCTCTCTGTGTACCCAGCACCAGCAGACATGTACCACTGCTCTCTGTGTATCCTGCACCAGCAGACATGTACCACTGCTCTCTGTGTACCCAGCACCAGCAGACATGTACCACTGCTCTCTGTGTATCCCTGCACCAGCAGACATGTACCACTGCTCTCTGTGTACCCAGCACCAGCAGACATGTACCACTGCTCTCTCTGTGTACCCTGCACCAGCAGACATGTACCACTGCTCTCTGTGTACCCAGCACCAACAAACATGTACCACTGCTCTCTGTGTACCCAGCACAAGCAGACATGTACCACTGCTCTCTGTGTACCCAGCACCAGCAGACATGTACCACTGCTCTCTGTGTACCCAGCACCAACAGACATGTACCACTGCTCTCTGTGTACCCAGCACCAGCAGACATGTACCACTGCTCTCTGTGTACCAATCACCAGAAGACATGTACTTCTGCTCTCTGTGTACCCAGCACCAGCAGACATGTACCACTGCTCTCTGTGTACCCTGCACCAGCAGACATGTACCACTGCTCTCTGTGTACCCAGCACCAGCAGACATGTACCACTGCTCTCTGTGTACCCAGCACCAACAGACATGTACCACTGCTCTCTGTGTACCCAGCACAAGCAGACATGTACCACTGCTCTCTGTGTACCCAGCACCAGCAGACATGTACCACTGCTCTCTGTGTACCCAGCACCAACAGACATGTACCACTGCTCTCTGTGTACCCGAAGTGTAATGACGGATAAACTTCACAATGAACCTGAAAGCTGTTGATATACTATTGTTATGCTGTTGTTATGCTGTTGTAATGCTGTTGATACACTGTTGATATGCTGTTGATACACTGTTGATATGCTGTTGATACACTGTTGATATGCTGTTGATACACTGTTGATATGCTGTTGATACACTATTGTTAAACTCTTGATATATTATTGCTATGTTGTTGATATACTATTGTAATGCTGTTGATACGCTGTTGTTATGCTGTTGTAATGCTGTTGATACGCTGTTGATGTGCTGTTGATACACTATTGTTAAACTGTTAATATATTATTTTAATACCGTTGATACACTGTTGTTATGCTGTTGTAATGCTGTTGATACAGTGTGTATACACTGTTGTTATGCTGTTGTAATGCTGTTATGCTGTTGATACACTGTTGTAGCAACTTTTGCCTCGATGTAGTTTATTTTTCCCAGGTTGACAAATATTGTCAAATGAACATGAATTATCTTCGTTTCTGCTCAGTTCGGAAATCACGAACTTTTTTTTTTATATTTGGCCCCCTTTCAGTACTCATTTATTGTTTAACACAATAACAATAACCAAAGATAAAAACCAAACACCAGTGTGTATGGGACCCACACCAGCCGTTATAATGACAGGTGTGTAATAAGTTTAAGGTAACCGCTCTCGAGGGTCTCTCACCAGACAGCTGTTTACTTCAGAAACATCTGTTGCGATCATGATTTTTCCTGGAAGGTCACATAATCACCTGACCGCTGGACGACCACTTAATAACTGGGTGTTGGAGCACACTAACACGCACAGGTTGGGTTTCCAGGGAAATTCGTGGAAGTGAATATTCCAAACCAAAGGGAATTCTCAGAGTATATAGCCAAGAAAATTGCCATAGGAGGATTTGCAAAAACCACAGGGGAATTTAAAACAACCATAGGAGTATCTAAAATAACCATAGGAGGATCTAAAATAACCATAGGAGGATCTAAAATAACCACAGGGGATCTAAAAGTATACACATTAAATAACAAAGAAACTATTGCCGTCATAAAATGGACATCGGAGGTAGCAATCACAGTGAGCTTGTCTGGGAAAATTGTGATTCTCCTAGAGGCCAAGTAACCTGCAGATAAGAATTCCTAGAATCGACAATGTAGAACTTTCTAAACCAAGGATCAAAATAAGTTGAGAAGGATCAGTGAACAATCAAGATTGTATCTAATATTTTTATGTGAACTGAAGAATCATGGTTAAAGAATGGAGTTCTACAGGAGAGAATAACAATTGTGTGCTAATAGTTTAGTACCTAGCACAGAAGTGACTGCATGGTAAAGTGTATTTTTCGATGCGCTATACAGTGTGGGGTCTTTAAATATAAGTAGTGGAGGCTCGATCATCCGTCATCTGGTCTCTGATCTTTCAGGCTGTTGGTTCAAGGTGGAAAAAAAAGCAAAAACAAACGAAGAGACTGGTATATTGAAGAAGTGATTCTGAAGACGTAAGAACGACATGTCTAGAACATGACTAAACAATGTATTCAGTGGCCGAATTACTTGAAAATTTATTAAATTCTTCATGTGAAGGTAATGAGAAACATCAGATAAATTCTTCCCATTAAAAGAACATAAACAAGACAGACAAACTGTGTGCATGCACTTAACGTGGTTCAGAGCAAACACGGGGAGAAAGAAACAACAGGTGGACGTATGAGAACCTCAGCAA